>CAMZMU010000014.1:1190126-1285303 GCA_947311845.1 Poa pratensis
TGAATCAAACACGTACATACGATAGATAGAATAAGCGATAAAGTCAGAATACACGATCACTGCTTCCGTCAACGTCCTAATTAGGCGACGCAATGACGGATCATGACAGCGATTGATGCCTCGACGAGGAAGCACGTAAATAAGATTTCTATAAGCGCCCTGAGATCTTTCACTAGATCGATCACGGCCGGGGTCAGTGCGGGAAGCCAGCGTTTGCGCTGTGGGTGCCGCACGAGGGGCCCGCGCCCAGCCGCTGCATGTACATTTGCCGGAGAAGCTGCACCGCCACACCGTCGCCGCCGGCGTGGACGGCCTCCCCTGCCGGTATCCACACGTCGCCGACGAGCTGCCGAGCCGCGACGGAGGGAGAAGGAGGCCACCAGGAGCATTAGCGTCACAGCGGCAAACCTAGCTTGCCATCATCGATCGATCGAGCACGTACGGTGTGTTTGTAGCTAGCTAGCTGTCTTCTTGGACAGGGGTTCGGTGAGAGGTTCCGTGTGGGCGACACGTGCGGTGGTATATAAAGGCTTCTCCGATCGACGAGGTGATGTTGTATGTCAGTACATACGTAAACGGAGGCACATGCGATGACCTTGCAGGATTTGGGTTCTAAAGACGCACTAGCTGCACATGCTATGTTGAAACTTCACGATTGGTATGAATCACCAACCATTGTGATAGCTCATTTCATTTGGCTATGTTGAGTTTTTCTGCCTACTTTCTATGTGTTTTTAAATGTTTCCCATGTCACATTATTATATGCCATCTAAATAATTCCTATAATCGCGACACTTAATTATTCCAATCACCTTCATTATGAATACGAAGTTTCCTTTTAAGCGGACGCGCGCTCTCCATATGGTAGGATTATATTGTTTGCGTACTGATTATTGATATTTACCTATTATATTGTTTCCTTTTATTATACTTACCACATATAAACCCGGCCGGTCTTCAATATGGTAGGAGTATATTATTTTCGTACCGATTATTGGCGCTTTCCTAATTTATTGTTTCTTTTTTCCAGTACTTACCAAATATAAAACCGGTAATACTCATTTAGGAGGCCCGTTGACCTAGTGCCCCTCATGTTGGGAGCATGTTAAAATTTATGTTTCTGTATGATAAGTAAGATATTTATGTTTCCCTAAATAGTTTTATATATTGTAAACGAGCCAAAAGACTTACCATTTTTATTAATTAAGAAGCTAGCCTAAACAACCACCATTGCCAATGGTCATGTAACACGAGCGTCGGACGGGCTCACACGACCACCCTAACTACCAACACAAGCCGTGCACACACCACCGAAAACAAGGCTCGCTGTCAGGCCCATCGATGTCATCGTCATCACTGCTCAGCGAGTCCAATTTCACAAACTCCAACCATCTGGTGAGACCTCACCAAGGCGGCCTCGTGAAACCCACATCGGCCTAAATGCGGATAACTCTTCGCGCAGAAAACTGTCAACTTCGATTACGATGAGGTGTTCCGGAGTAGGGATGAGCAGGACCCGTGACGAAGAAGATCTTCACGACCTGACTGCCCCACGCAGGTTACCGTAGGCCGCCCGCAGAAGTTCCGAATTCAGACAGTAGGGGAAGACCGATAGAAAGGTCCGTCTAACACCTCGGAACAAAAGCCGACTACCAAAACCTTGCCGCGACGTGACCCAACCATCACTCACCAGTCACCAACGTCGTCATTGCCACACAAATCGCCACACGGAAACAAATACGCGGATACAAGTAACACGTGGTATTAGATTTACGAGCGCAGATGTGTGAGTCACCAACTACTTTATTATTCAAATTAGAACCACACAAGCAAACCGAATACAATGAATCGAACCGGAACCGGAGGGTGACAAATAATCAAAACAAGAAGAATATAAGCACTAGTACGTGAGCGTGGCGATTATTATGAACTGAAAGGTTTGAGTAGTGCGACGGATCATGATCGCGACACCTCAAAGCTAGGTGGTCACGGACGGTCAGGGGGGGGTGGGCAGCCACCGTTTGAGCTGTGGGTATTGCACGAGGACCCCGCACCAAGCTGCTGCAGGTACATCTGCCGGAGAAGGCGCACCGCCGCCGCCCTGAACGGCCGGCCCCCACACGTCGCCGCCGAGCTGCCGAGCGGCGGCGCCAGTGGCGGCAAGGAAGGCGGCGATCGTCAGGAACGTCAACAGAACGGCAGCATACCTTGCCATCGTCGAGCGGCGGCAGGAAACGAGGAATCAATCAAGTATCTGTCTCTTATTTCTTCAAGGTACTTGCTGGGGAATGCAAGTTAAACTTGGGGGAGATGGATGAGACTGTCGATGGGGGTATCGATGGGTATATAAAGGAGCCTGTAGCCAGCCATTGGCTTCTCAGATCGAAGCGATGGTTGCATGTTCACGTGTGTCGTGACGAGGGATTACACCTCGTACGGTCGTCCATGTGCACTAGCTTTACATGCTAATTGGCGTGGTACTAGTACTAATTAACTAACTAACTTGATGATAGTCATGTTTGTTCAAATTTCGTGCACGCTGGCACTTTTTAAGTGGTTCTATTTCTATGAAATGTCCAAAAATAGTATGCACGCGCGCATCCAGTGAAATGCAGCGGCTGGAAAGCCGAAGACCAGCTGCAGGCAGCAGCCGCCGGCACGGTCGAAAAGACCAACGTGGGATTGGATGCAAGGAAGACCACGGTCGGGAAGACCAGCGCCGGGTTGGAGTGGAGCCCACGGGAAGTGCACGATATGGTATCATGTACTCCCTGTGTTATGCAGTATAATTTTTTTAGCAAGCTAAACTAGCTTGCTACAAATGCTTATATAGTGGAACATAGGGAGTACTTCAGAGCAAGAGCCAGCGGCTTAGTTTTTTTTGTTATAAATGTAAGCTTTTATTTGATTCTTGGCAATATATCTTGTGATAAGAACCACGAAGAGGTAATTGCGCAATTAGTTCCGGTGAAAACCATTTAGTCCTCCAAGTTGTGAAATACAATTGACTAGTGCCTTAACTTACAAAAGCGCGCCATATTTGTATTTGCCAAATCCCTCTAGGTCGTGGTAAACTAGGCACGGTGGCACTACCATCGTGCCTAAATCGCACACAGGGCTCACGCAAGGACACCCGTGCGTCCGGTTGGGTGGTGATTACGAATACCGCCCCAAAATTAGATACATCATATTACTCGGGCAAAAAAAAAAAATCGCTAACTTTTAAAAATTTGAACATTCGTAAACTTTATACTTTCAAAATACTCAACTTAAGGAAATTATTTCATAAATTTAAAGTTGAAAATATCCAACATTGCAAACTTCTAGAAGTTCCAAATTTCTTGATTTCAAACTTTCAAAAAACATATTGAATTTTTTAGTAATTTCAAGATATTCAAACTCTCATATTTCCAATTTTGGAACCAAACTTTCACAAAATTTACAACTTGAAAATTGAGAGGGGGTAGTGAAAGGCCCACAGGTAGACGTGAAAATGCAAACTCTAGTTTAGTGTTCAAGAAAAGAATATGGAAATAGATAAGCATGGACATACTATTTTACTATGAAAAAATCGTAGTGATCTCACTCTCTAATTATTTATATATTACCAACGACCAACACTGTACAATATAATTGCTGAGAACTTTTGTTTCAACAAAAATAATTAAATGTGATTAAGTTGTACCCTAAAGATTTCTAAGGGATCTCTTTGCAAAGTGTTTTATGATGCTTCCCCACCCCCCCCCCCCCCCCCCCACCACCCCAATCAATCATTAGCTCATCATCCCAAAATAATAAGATGAATAAAAAACATGTTATCATGTATCTGGTCAATTCTATCGTGGTTACCTGCTAGGGAACTTCCTACTTCGTTTTTTTTTGGCAACGGTCGCTTCCCCTTTTATTCCCCTTTTGTGGAAAAAATACTCCACTATTGGATTAGTATCTTCGCCCTTCTAATTTTATTTTTGAACTTTCGGATATTTGAACTTCCAATTTTATTTTTGGCTATTTGAACCTTCAGAAGTCAACCTTTTCGAGAATTTGAAATTCTTGGAAATTTTAACATTGACATAACTCTAATTTTTTAGTCTAAAATTTTGGAGCGAGCGAGGAGAAGGGCGAGAGAGAAAACCACATGGGTTGGGCCCATACTATTTTGTCCTTATCTCCATTTGTCCTGATTTTCATAAAGCTCGCAGCGGCGCTTACTCGTTTTACAAAAGATAGATATAAACGACCTAGAAATTAATTCAAAGGGTACTAAAATACTCAATCCGATTCAAAATAAGTGTTGCAGTTTCAAACTGGAGTTAGTTCTATAAATCAGACGTAGTATTAACCAAATGTTACATAGTCCTTTCACGAAGTCTATGCGCAGGCTGGAGCTGATTGCTTCTGGAGGTAGTTGCCACTGCTCCCCGTTTCTGGAGCTAGATCTGGAGGCAGAGAACAAGAAGGGAGATGAGGGGCCTCTGTGCCGAGTTAGTGGAGTAGCACGGCGAAGGGCGGGCGCCGCCGGTGGGGATGGTGGCGATGCGGACGTGCGGCTTATTGAAGAAGTCGGGAGCTGAGGGGGACGAGGTAGATCCTCGGAGAAACGGGGAAGGAGGAGGATGGCCAGAACATGGCACGCCGGCGGGGGGAATGGAGCCACCGTCATCGAGGCATCGAGCTCCTGTCGCCGCTGTAGCCTCTTCCTCTTGTCGTCTCCCTGCTTGAGGCCTGGGGCTCAATACTACTTACGGGCTCGTATGGGCCCAGTACGGACGTCCAAACTATACACATGAGCAGACATAGGTTAGAGGATCCAGTTCCCGTGGTTAAGCCAGGCTGATTACTATGTCCTCACGGTATTTTGATATTCTTTTAGAATATTTACATTGTAGGTTAGAGGATCCAGTTCCCGTGGTTAAGCCAGGCTGATTACTATGTCCTCACGGTATTTTGATATTCTTTTAGAATATTGTAAATATTTTAAAAGAATATTTACAATATTCTTATGCTTCCCTCATACCAAAAAAAAAAACTTGTGCTAAATTGGTTTGTTGGTCCTAAAACTTATGCTTCCCTCATACCAAAAAAAAAACTTGTGTTAAATGCTAGGTGTCCCAGCCTCCCGTGGGAGCTCTATTCACAGCGTACGTTTAGCAGCACAGAAGCCTCGCACCGTCTACAATGCTTTTAAATGGGCTGCAGTGATGCGACCCATTATAACATCTGCCGTTTTCCTTTTTTTGTTTTCCTTTTGTTCATACTTTTTTTTTATCTGAACACTTTTCTCATCTACTCTTTTAATTTGAACAATTTTAAAAATCTAATTTTTTTGTATGATTTTTCCACAAGTCAGGATATTTTTCAAATTTGAAAGTTTTTCGAATCATATTTTTTAAAAATCTTAACAATTTTTAAAAATATCATTAAATATCTGAATATTTTAAAATTTGAACATTTTTTACAAAATTTACAACTTGAAAATTGAGAGGGGGTAGTGAAAGGCCCACGGGTAGACGTGAAAATGCAAACTCTAGTTTAGTGTTCAAGAAAAGAATATGGAAATAGATAAGCATAGACATACTATTTTACTATGAAAAAATCGTAGTGATCTCACTCTCTAATTATTTATATATTACCAACGACCAACACTGTACAATATAATTGCTGAGAACTTTTGTTTCAACAAAAATAATAATTAAATGTGATTAAGTTGTACCCTAAAGATTGCTAAGGGATCTCTTTGCAAAGTGTTTTATGATGCTTTGATTTCATTATTACATCTTTTTTCTCAAGTGCTCGCTCGTTGTGGACAGCGTTGGCGAGTACCACTCTGCGACCGGCGCAGAGTGTAGCGGGCGATGCAAGGGAAACTATGGGAAGAAAGGAAAACGTGAGGAGCCAGTGATGATCACGGATTTTGTGCCGGCAAAGAAAAAAATGAGGCTCAACGAGGATGCTGCCAATGACAGTATGCCAACGACGGACTATGGACGATATACAGTAACGGATGTTTATCGGAACCCTACATACACAGTAACCCACTAGGAGCGTGCAGAACAACGACAACTGAGCCTACTATGGACGATATACAACCAACGACGGACACTCACCACTCTACGCCTACGCCTTCGCCAAAGTCCAAAGTCACAAGTCACGCGCATACCGCACGCGGCTTGTGACAATGGCTTCATATTTATAGAGGGGGAGATTGGAGGGAAGAGATGGAGTATGGTGTTGTGGGATGAAGATACTCCCTATGCTGCTGTTTGTTGGGATCGATGGATGGGGACAGCTGAGATCCATGGTGCTGGACGGTTCAGATCCATACTGGTGTGGATCGGTGACATGGCTGGACTCACAGCGAATGCTCCTTGATTCATGGGCTATATTATAATATTATGCTCTTCCACTTGCAGCTCGATGGGAGCAACCTTGCTGAGCGAATGCTCCTTGATTGATGGGCTATATTATAATATTATGCTCTTCCACTTACAGCTCGATGGGAGCTACCTTGCTGCTTGATGGTAGTAGCAATGGACGATCGAGATGTGATGAGTCTTGGATCGGTGACCTGGACACTTCTACTGACTGCATGCATGCCGTGGTAATAGGGTGGTCCCATTCTTGCCCGTGGTAGTAATGCAGACCAGGAGGACTAGTTGTACATTTCTTTTGCATGGGGTGTGGATTACCAATAATTGCGTACTGAAGGCGTTGAAGAGTGCAAGCTACTCCACTTGCTGGATAAGTTCACTGTGATTAGTTTCTTTACTGTAGTACTAATAAATCATGACAGACTAATCTACTCCTATATGTACAGGATTCATCCATCCCATTTAAATGGTTTCTTAAACTATTTAATCCTATCTTCATCGCAGAGAAAGACTGAGAGCGTTTCAAATGCAGAATAGCTTTCTTCCATGTACATCATCGAATTGCAAACCATTCAAAATAGAAATATTATCAACTTTAGCAAATAACCCGTTCGTCTAACAAACTGAGATGGGAGCGCATAACGCAAGACGGCCGAAACAATATGGCACGCAGACAAATAGCAGACCATGTCACTCACACGTCATTGGACCAACAATTGAAACGCAAAATTCCAAACAAGTGCAGCTGCTGCTGCTGCTCAAAGTTCAGTGTAGGATCCATGATCATCCTGGGAGATAACTTGCGCCCTCGGACAGCACAGCCGCCACAAACTCACGGGACGACTGCATCACTAGTGCAAGCTTCACGTCCTGCTCATGAATATCCTTTGGGTGTCTATGTCGACCAGCACGCGCTACATGGTGATCATGCTGGGGTGAAGCATGACAACGGACATCTTCTTGCGCATATCCACGTACCTACACAACAACAAACCAACAAAGACTCACCTCCACGGCACAAGCAAGACAAACCATCAACTCCACTCGGCATCTCCACTCCAATTAACTTCTAATTTACAACGCAAAACGGCCGAAACAATATGGCACGCACATAAGTAGCAGACCATGTCAGCCACACCTCAGTGGACCAACCATAAATCGAAACGCAAAAATCCAACCTAGTGCAGCAGCTGCTGCTCAAAGTTCAGTGTAGGATCCATGATCATCCTGGGAGGTAACTTGCACCCTCCGACGGCACCGCCGCCGCAAACTCGCGGGAGGACTGCATTGCCTCATTGGCCATCATCGGCTCCTATTCATCAATGCTCCAGCATCTAATTAACAAGCACTTTGTGAGCTCACTTCCAGTATATATGCTCCAGCATCCAAGTACTAACAGGAGCTCCGGTTCTTCGGTCCATCTACACCTGAAACTATATCAAATCAAGTACCTTTTAGCATAGGCAAGACCAGTGCACATAGAAGTTAGATTACAGCGCTTCTCTGATATACACGTATAGGCAGAGACCACTTTGTCGACAAAATGACACATGAGATACGCAGAGACCACTAGACATACCCAAGAAAAAAGTAGCAGGAAAAATGCACACGACTCGGATGGATACCAATTGACAACTTTGTTACAGATGAATCACGTGTATATGCAAGAAATATCCAAACTCGCCAGGTTCTTAATTTTGGAGACACAAACTGAGATACAAAATAAGATGAGATAGTGCAAACATAATTGCTACAGCACATACACCATGCCAAATTGGTCTAGCAATGAAAGATGAATCTTTCAGGTTCAAGCTGCAACAAATAAATCTACCTTCATAATCAGTTTCCGTCCAGCAGCCATGGCCAGAACTTGCTAGCTAGGTATGCCCATCAGCTAGAGCTAAACATGCACAAGTCGTCCATCCACTTGATGGATGGAACACAGGACCATGTCTGGATATATTTGGTATCTAGGTCTAAACATTCAATAGTGTTAAATGAACACTCTGAACTAAGGCCAGCGAACTACAAGCATCCACATCTAACAGGGCAGGTGTGTGTGTAGTACCTGCGGTCTTGGTCGGTGCGGATGAGGCAAAGCTTGCTGCCCCTGGTTCCGAGGCCTTGCACAGGTGGACACCGTCAGCATCAGCTCCTCCCAGCTTTGCCCAGCACCAACGTGGCAGTGGGACCAGCTTGGTCGTTCCCGGACCTGCACTTGGCCCTCGGTCAAGCATGTCTGGTATTGTGCTCCAGCTGGTCACCAGGAGTGGGGCAGCCTTGAATCCAGCATCTGCACATTTTTTTAATTTCTCATCAAATGTGCAGCCACCAAATATGAAAACTTGCTTCAAATAATTTACCATGTGATCACTATTCATCAAACCACAAACGGGCAGAAGTACGAAATTAGAATCTAAATTCACAAAACAAATAACGACATGTATCATTTCATACCAGAATAAAGGGTAAATCTAACACTGTTCGTGTAAGGTTGGTTTGAATTTCAGGTTGCATTTAAACAACAATTGCAATGAGATGACCATTACCATTTTGTAATATTTGATCTTACATACACACATGAAATCTAATAACCAGGCCTAGATGTAAATTTCTTAGCAACACCCGAGAACTTACCAAAACCACGGAGGTGTAAAGGCCACGCTGCCACTGTCGTAGCAAGTTAGCACGGAAGTGAAACAGCAAGCTGAAGAAACATCAAGTCCACCTCTCCGCTTGCAACACCTCCGGGTACCACTGGTCCAAGAACAAGGATCGGCAACTCAGCACCTGCACAACAACAATCCAACAAAGACTCAGCTCCACGGCACAAGAAGACAAACAATCAACATTTCCGGGATTACACACTGCTCATAACTCCATCTATCCATCACATGAAAGAGGATCTAGTTAAGCTTGGTACATCATACATACCAAACAAATGGCAAGAGACTCCCTTTACACACGGTATTGTTTGATGCATGTATACTCTCACACACTAGTTAGTCAGCACTAACTAAGCCTAGTTTGTCAACATTTGATTGAGCATTCAAGTTGGTAACATAGAAAATTTAGCATTGCAAGCAAGACAATAAAATCAAACATTCCATAATCCAAAACATCACAGAAGGATGACCAAAAACCCCATTCGATGTCTTGTCACAATAAAACAAGTAGCTAAAACAGCAGATATGGCAAGAAGTGAAATAGGCAAGACCGATGCACATAGAAGCTAGATTACAATGCTTCTAGGTGCACGATATACACGCATAGGCAGAGACCACTTCATCCACAAAATAACACATGCTATAGGCAGAGACCACTAGACATATTCAAGAATAACGTAGCAGTAAAATGCACATGACTCGGATGGATATAAATCGACAACTTTGCTACAGATGAATCAGCTACATAGCAACAAATATCCAAACTGCACAGGTCGCCTTACAAGTTCAGGTTGCTCTGAATTTTAGAGACCTAAACTGTGATACAAAATAAGATGAAATGGTGCAAACAAAATTTTCATGCTCGATGTGCTACCATCAGGAAAAGCCAGCTATCCTTTCTAGAATTTATTTTGCAGACAAAAAGACTGAGTAATGGTTGGATTCCACTGTCTAAGCAGGCATAAGAATCCACAAGTCATTTATGTGCACGTACAAATAAACCATCTAAAGGAGCCAATCTCTTCACAAGTTATTTTAGAGACAAAGCACAAAGTCCATGACATGTTGCTATCAATCCAAGAAACATCAAGGATTATTTCCTTCATGACACATGTAGACTTGACATTCCATTCCAGTCCAGTATACCAACAAACTATCATGGGGCATCCAGCACTTAAGTTGGCTGAAAAGATCTTGAAATAACTTAGGAGAAAACACATGCTTCCTCTATATGGCACTAGCTGAATCAAACAAGCTAACTGTCTAGGAAATAATTTTCTTATCATCTAAAACCATGAAACATTTTCATGCTTAATTTTGACAATACAGCACTAAGTTATATTACCCACCAGAGGAAAAGGCTTTATATTATTGTGCAGCACAAGCCATGGCTACCTATACGATAACACCTTTCTTGGTAGCTGCCAAAGGAAACACTCACAAAAGAGACACAAAACTAGAGCATATATGACTAGATGAACATCTCATCTAAATTGAAGACCTTCTAATATCAAAGTAAGCAACTAATGGTGCATATGCAATAGTCAGAATATGTAAGCACAAGAGGAGTCAAAACAGCAGCTAACTTAACGAGCGATGAGCAGAAATCATCATTCTAGGTACCAGAGGAAACTGAGGCTGCAACCTTAATAACTAATACTACTTTCGGTACGTAATCTTGGTCTTCTTTCAAATTGAAGAGAGACCCAGTTACTAAAGAATCCATCTTTAACACATACGACATGGATGTTGTTGTTGTTTCAAAAGTGAAATAGACGGCAGGAAAAAAAGGAGGTATAAGATATTAATTGTTGGTAAAGATACCTTCTTGCTGTGCATGAACCTTGTACCTAGCAGGCGTCGCTTCTCCGCCTTCGCTCGCAGGAGCATGGAGCCACAGAGTGTCTGTGTCGCAGATGCGACACCATGGATCATCGCTGCCTGAAAATACATTAGGCATTATTAGTTGGCTGAAAAGATCTTGAAATAACTTGGGAGAAAATTCATGCTTACTCTATATGGCAATAGCTGAATTAAACAAGCTAACTGTATAGGAAAGAATTTCCAATTATCTAAAACCATGAAACACTTTCATGCTTAATTTTGATAGTACAGCACTTAAGTTGTATTACCAACCAGAGGAAAAGTCTTATGTTAGTGTGCAGCACAAGCCATGGCTACCCCTATAATAACATCTTTCTTGATAGCTGGCAAAGAAAACACTCACAAAGGAGACACAAAACTAGAGCACATATGACTGGAAACATCTCATCTAAATTGAAGACTCTTACAATATCAAAGTAAGCAACTAATGGTGCAAATGCAATAGTCACAACATGTAAGCATTTTATTTCTGTAGCAAGTGAAGCTCAACTACTTAATTGGACTAGACAATTGGAAGGCGTGTAATTTGAAAAGAAGAAAAACTTGACATACTCAAGAAAAATGTAGCACGAAAATTACACACAACTTGGATGGATACCAATCGAAAACTTTGCTACGGATGAATCAGCTATATATGCAAACACATATCTAAACTGCGCAGGTTCGCTCACAAGTTCAGGTTACTCTGAATTTTCAGGACCCAAAAGCGTGATACAGAAAAAGATTAAACAGTGCAAACACAATTGCTACAGCGTGCAATATGCCAAATTGGTCAAGCAGTGTAAGATGAATCTTCAGGTTTAGGTTGAATAAAATAAATCTATCTTCATAACCAGTTTTCGTCCAGCAGCCATGGCCAGAACCTGCTAGCTAGGCATGCACATCAGCTAGCTAGCTGCAAGGAAAAAAAAACTGAGTTCGGACATGCACATCAGCTATCTAGCATCAGGAAAACATCACACACAACTAGCATCAGCTAGACATGCACAAAACGTCCAAACTCGCTTCTCAGATCAGAGAACCATGCTCACATCTCAGTTTATACCAAACACCAAGCACATAACTACATAAGAATGTCCGGCCAACCGGAACCCTCCAAGCCCTGTCCAGTAACAAACCGCTCTTACGTGTCAAAGAATTGTTGGGGTTGTACATCACCTGCTTGACAACAAACCAAGAATTGATGGTCTCGTCCATCACCTGCGGCGCTCGACAAGGACCTTGCTGAAACCCCAACATACACTGAGTTACAGATGAGTTGCAGCTCAAGCAAAGTTATTCAGGTAGGTTGCATTGAGCAAGAATGGCACTCAAGAAAGTGAGCAGCAACCAGAGGAAAGCCTCATTCATTGGCGGAGGGAGGGAGTGGCGAATTACCTGGAAGGCGCAGGTGACGCGAGGAAGAGATGTGGTCGTCCCCGACGGCCTGGACGGCGGGCGACATGAACAGCTCGTCGGCCGAAAGCTCTTCCTGGAAGTAGCAAGGTGCTGTCAGACCGGACATCAATTCAGAAAGTTGAAAGACAGGGGGATAGGAAACGGAAATGGATTCAAACGCGAGCAAGCATAGGGGAAAAATCGACCTTTGGATGTCAGTTCTCGTCGTCACAGGCAGGCAGAGGGGACTGGACGCAGAGGTCGGGGAAGAAGCTAGGAGCAGGGGACGCCCTCAAGCTGCAGGGGTCGACGACGGTGGCGTTGAAGGCCAGCTTCAGGTCCAGCCGCGCGTCCCCTGCAACTCGACCAGCCATCACCCCGGCCGTCGTCGCCGACCACGCCACGGTTCCGGTGCCGGCCGGCGGAGGCGACGAAGGTGTCCATGTTGGCCCAGGACCCGAGCGCGGCCACGACGAGCTTCTCGACGCCGGCCTGTACCGCGAGGGAGCGCAGCCTCAGCGCCGGCGGCCTCCTAGCCCTCCCGCCATCAGCTGATTTCAGCCGCCGCCGCCGCCGCCGCCATGCTCCAGCGCCGGAGCTAGGGTTTGTGGTGGGGCGGCGATTTGGGCGGTGGAATCGGGATAGGAGGAGGATCTGGTGTCGTGGCGGTGGTCTGCGGCGCGCGGAGTCGCCGGAGTAGGCCGGCGACGAGGCAGCGGAAAAAGTGGATCTGGAGGTGGCGTCGCTGGGAGGAGGAGAGAGTGGAGAGGTCTGCTGCGGGAGTGCTGGGTGGGGTTCAAAATTTTGTCCAAACAAAGGGTTGTCCAAAATTTTGTCTCCCGCGTTTGGACCCAAAATTTTGCCTCCGAAATCAAATATGCGTGGCGGGGTTTGGCGGGCGGCGGTCTTCCCAAATTTCGTTTTAACGGAGCACTCTTCCGAAATTTGATTTTGGCGCCGCCTCACCCGCTTACTAGGTATCCATGTACGACAACATCAACGTGAGATGCGTGCAACTTGCCACGAAATATTGGCACGCTCAAATAAAACAAACATAAGAAAATACACGACAACACATACGGGTCAAGAGTAAGCAATGCTACCGGATATCAATCTAAAATATATTGCATAATTTGTAAGGTCCAAGAGATATTACATCTTCTTCCCCGTGATTGACGACCCTGGAGACATTGGACGAAACCTCAGCATGCTCCGGGTAATCGGGAAGACAAGAAAAATGTGACCCACCCGATGATCCAGTGTGTGGTGATGGCAATGAGACGGGAAAAATTGACCCAAAAAAGCATGTATATGCACCCAAACAGGGCATGCAAGTTTTTGTTAAAAAAAGTGAATCCGGATTCCCTCCAAATTAACAGAACCTTCACTCGTGGCTTACCTTTGGATAGCCACTCCAGACACATTGTGGACCATGGTGGGGGAGTCGTCGTCATAGACTAATATTACATAAGCTAGGAAATGATTATTACCTTTCAACTATTTCGTTTCGCCGGCTCGCATAGACTAATCTTAGATAAACTAGGTTCCTTAAGCTATGTCAGCCAACGATTATTGCACATCATTTTATAAGTTACGATACACGGAAAAATACAGTGTCTACCGCCCCATCATAGGTAAAAGATACTTTTCCATGATTAGTATTAAGCACGCGCGCCATAATCATTTATTCTTGTATCGGTAAATACGTGTGGTGTGCATAATATTTTCAGTCTTACTAATGCCTATAGATAATCATTGGTCGCAACAATTGTGCGAGAGAACCGGAAAAGTATGTGTGTTAATAACAGCGGAAGACTTGGTATTTTATGCTTATCTACATACATTATCACCATTAGTGAAAATCGGGTGAGAAACCCAAAAAAAAATAGTGTGTGTGTGTGTGTGTGTGTGTGTGTGTGTGTGGAAAATTGTCAATCGTTCAAATAGGCGGGTAAACAGACAAATCAAAAATAGACGGGGAAACTGCCAAATAGAACGTTGGCGGGAAAATGACAAAAATGAAAAAAGGTGGAAAACTATCACCTAAAACGGGTGAGAAAAGTACAAAACAAAAATGGTCGGGAAACAGTCAAATGGAAAATAGATGGAAAAACTCTCAAAACAAAAATAGGCGGGAAAACTAAGAACTGACAAATAAAAAATGGCCGGGATACTACCAAAATGAAAAATGGACGGAAAAAGTGACAAATAAAAGAGGGCAGAAAAACTACAAAAAAACGCACCGGAAAATTAGCGTAAGAACTACCAATCAAAAACTGGAGGAAAGACTCTCAAAACGTAAATGGTTGGGTGCCTAATCTCAAAACATGCAAGAAAACTGCCAAAATGAAAAATGGGTGCAAAAACTGCCTAGTGTTCCATGCATGATGTAGGACTTGATATTTTATGCTTAGAAACTAGATCATACCACTTACAAAATCACCAGTCGGGAAAATTGGGTGAGAAACCCCAAAAGGTATGTGTGTGGCTAAAACAGGCAGTATAAGTGTCAAAGATACTTTTCCATGATTAGTATTAAGCACGCGCGCCATAATCATTTATTCTTGTGTCGGTAAATACGTGTGGTGTGCATAATATTTTCAGTCTTACTAATGCCTATAGATAATCATTGGTCGCAACAATTGTGCGAGAGAACCGGAAAAGTATGTGTGTTAATAACAGCGGAAGACTTGGTATTTTATGCTTATCTACATACATTATCACCATTAGTGAAAATCGGGTGAGAAACCCAAAAAAAATAGTGTGTGTGTGTGTGTGTGTGTGTGTGTGTGTGTGTGTGTGAAAATGGGTAGTAGAATTTTATGCGGGAAAATTGTCAATCGTTCAAATAGGCGGGTAAACAGACAAATCAAAAATAGACGGGGAAACTGCCAAATAGAACGTTGGCGGGAAAATGACAAAAATGAAAAAAGGTGGAAAACTATCACCTAAAACGGGTGAGAAAAGTACAAAACAAAAATGGTCGGGAAACAGTCAAATGGAAAATAGATGGAAAAACTCTCAAAACAAAAATAGGCGGGAAAACTAAGAACTGACAAATAAAAAATGGCCGGGATACTACCAAAATGAAAAATGGACGGAAAAAAGTGACAAATAAAAGAGGGCAGAAAAACTACAAAAAAACGCACCGGAAAATTAGCGTAAGAACTACCAATCAAAAACTAGAGGAAAGACTCTCAAAACGTAAATGGTTGGGTGCCTAATCTCAAAACATGCAAGAAAACTGCCAAAATGAAAAATGGGTGCAAAAACTGCCTAGTGTTCCATGCATGATGTAGGACTTGATATTTTATGCTTAGAAACTAGATCATACCACTTACAAAATCACCAGTCGGGAAAATTGGGTGAGAAACCCCAAAAGGTATGTGTGTGGCTAAAACAGGCAGTATAAGTGTCAAAGATACTTTTCCATGATTAGTATTAAGCACGCGCGCCATAATCATTTATTCTTGTGTCGGTAAATACGTGTGGTGTGCATAATATTTTCAGTCTTACTAATGCCTATAGATAATCATTGGTCGCAACAATTGTGCGAGAGAACCGGAAAAGTATGTGTGTTAATAACAGCGGAAGACTTGGTATTTTATGCTTATCTACATACATTATCACCATTAGTGAAAATCGGGTGAGAAACCCAAAAAAAATATAGTGTGTGTGTGTGTGTGTGTGTTGAAAATGGGTAGTAGAATTTTATGCGGGAAAATTGTCAATCGTTCAAATAGGCGGGTAAACAGACAAATCAAAAATAGACGGGGAAACTGCCAAATAGAACGTTGGCGGGAAAATGACAAAAATGAAAAAAGGTGGAAAACTATCACCTAAAACGGGTGAGAAAAGTACAAAACAAAAATGGTCGGGAAACAGTCAAATGGAAAATAGATGGAAAAACTCTCAAAACAAAAATAGGCGGGAAAACTAAGAACCGACAAATAAAAAATGGCCGGGATACTACCAAAATGAAAAATGGACGGAAAAAAGTGACAAATAAAAGAGGGCAGAAAAACTACAAAAAAACGCACCGGAAAATTAGCGTAAGAACTACCAATCAAAAACTGGAGGAAAGATTCTCAAAACGTAAATGGTTGGGTGCCTAATCTCAAAACATGCAAGAAAACTGCCAAAATGAAAAATGGGTGCAAAAACTGCCTAGTGTTCCATGCATGATGTAGGACTTGATATTTTATGCTTAGAAACTAGATCATACCACTTACAAAATCACCAGTCGGGAAAATTGGGTGAGAAACCCCAAAAGGTATGTGTGTGGCTAAAACAGGCAGTATAAGTGTCAAAGATACTTTTCCATGATTAGTATTAAGCACGCGCGCCATAATCATTTATTCTTGTGTCGGTAAATACGTGTGGTGTGCATAATATTTTCAGTCTTACTAATGCCTATAGATAATCATTGGTCGCAACAATTGTGCGAGAGAACCGGAAAAGTATGTGTGTTAATAACAGCGGAAGACTTGGTATTTTATGCTTATCTACATACATTATCACCATTAGTGAAAATCGGGTGAGAAACCCAAAAAAAATAGTGTGTGTGTGTGTGTGTGTGTGTGTGTGTGTGTGTGAAAATGGGTAGTAGAATTTTATGCGGGAAAATTGTCAATCGTTCAAATAGGCGGGTAAACAGACAAATCAAAAATAGACGGGGAAACTGCCAAATAGAACGTTGGCGGGAAAATGACAAAAATGAAAAAAGGTGGAAAACTATCACCTAAAACGGGTGAGAAAAGTACAAAACAAAAATGGTCGGGAAACAGTCAAATGGAAAATAGATGGAAAAACTCTCAAAACAAAAATAGGCGGGAAAACTAAGAACTGACAAATAAAAAATGGCCGGGATACTACCAAAATGAAAAATGGACGGAAAAAAGTGACAAATAAAAGAGGGCAGAAAAACTACAAAAAAACGCACCGGAAAATTAGCGTAAGAACTACCAATCAAAAACTAGAGGAAAGACTCTCAAAACGTAAATGGTTGGGTGCCTAATCTCAAAACATGCAAGAAAACTGCCAAAATGAAAAATGGGTGCAAAAACTGCCTAGTGTTCCATGCATGATGTAGGACTTGATATTTTATGCTTAGAAACTAGATCATACCACTTACAAAATCACCAGTCGGGAAAATTGGGTGAGAAACCCCAAAAGGTATGTGTGTGGCTAAAACAGGCAGTATAAGTGTCAAAGATACTTTTCCATGATTAGTATTAAGCACGCGCGCCATAATCATTTATTCTTGTGTCGGTAAATACGTGTGGTGTGCATAATATTTTCAGTCTTACTAATGCCTATAGATAATCATTGCTCGCAACAATTGTGCGAGAGAACCGGAAAAGTATGTGTGTTAATAACAGCGGAAGACTTGGTATTTTATGCTTATCTACATACATTATCACCATTAGTGAAAATCGGGTGAGAAACCCAAAAAAATATAGTGTGTGTGTGTGTGTGTGTTGAAAATGGGTAGTAGAATTTTATGCGGGAAAATTGTCAATCGTTCAAATAGGCGGGTAAACAGACAAATCAAAAATAGACGGGGAAACTGCCAAATAGAACGTTGGCGGGAAAATGACAAAAATGAAAAAAGGTGGAAAACTATCACCTAAAACGGGTGAGAAAAGTACAAAACAAAAATGGTCGGGAAACAGTCAAATGGAAAATAGATGGAAAAACTCTCAAAACAAAAATAGGCGGGAAAACTAAGAACCGACAAATAAAAATGGCCGGGATACTACCAAAATGAAAAATGGACGGAAAAAAGTGACAAATAAAAGAGGGCAGAAAAACTACAAAAAAACGCACCGGAAAATTAGCGTAAGAACTACCAATCAAAAACTGGAGGAAAGATTCTCAAAACGTAAATGGTTGGGTGCCTAATCTCAAAACATGCAAGAAAACTGCCAAAATGAAAAATGGGTGCAAAAACTGCCTAGTGTTCCATGCATGATGTAGGACTTGATATTTTATGCTTAGAAACTAGATCATACCACTTACAAAATCACCAGTCGGGAAAATTGGGTGAGAAACCCCAAAAGGTATGTGTGTGGCTAAAACAGGCAGTATAAGTGTCAAAGATACTTTTCCATGATTAGTATTAAGCACGCGCGCCATAATCATTTATTCTTGTGTCGGTAAATACGTGTGGTGTGCATAATATTTTCAGTCTTACTAATGCCTATAGATAATCATTGGTCGCAACAATTGTGCGAGAGAACCGGAAAAGTATGTGTGTTAATAACAGCGGAAGACTTGGTATTTTATGCTTATCTACATACATTATCACCATTAGTGAAAATCGGGTGAGAAACCCAAAAAAAATAGTGTGTGTGTGTGTGTGTGTGTGTGTTGAAAATGGGTAGTAGAATTTTATGCGGGAAAATTGTCAATCGTTCAAATAGGCGGGTAAACAGACAAATCAAAAATAGACGGGGAAACTGCCAAATAGAACGTTGGCGGGAAAATGACAAAAATGAAAAAAGGTGGAAAACTATCACCTAAAACGGGTGAGAAAAGTACAAAACAAAAATGGTCGGGAAACAGTCAAATGGAAAATAGATGGAAAAACTCTCAAAACAAAAATAGGCGGGAAAACTAAGAACTGACAAATAAAAAATGGCCGGGATACTACCAAAATGAAAAATGGACGGAAAAAAGTGACAAATAAAAGAGGGCAGAAAAACTACAAAAAAACGCACCGGAAAATTAGCGTAAGAACTACCAATCAAAAACTAGAGGAAAGACTCTCAAAACGTAAATGGTTGGGTGCCTAATCTCAAAACATGCAAGAAAACTGCCAAAATGAAAAATGGGTGCAAAAACTGCCTAGTGTTCCATGCATGATGTAGGACTTGATATTTTATGCTTAGAAACTAGATCATACCACTTACAAAATCACCAGTCGGGAAAATTGGGTGAGAAACCCCAAAAGGTATGTGTGTGGCTAAAACAGGCAGTATAAGTGTCAAAGATACTTTTCCATGATTAGTATTAAGCACGCGCGCCATAATCATTTATTCTTGTGTCGGTAAATACGTGTGGTGTGCATAATATTTTCAGTCTTACTAATGCCTATAGATAATCATTGGTCGCAACAATTGTGCGAGAGAACCGGAAAAGTATGTGTGTTAATAACAGCGGAAGACTTGGTATTTTATGCTTATCTACATACATTATCACCATTAGTGAAAATCGGGTGAGAAACCCAAAAAAAATAGTGTGTGTGTGTGTGTGTGTTGAAAATGGGTAGTAGAATTTTATGCGGGAAAATTGTCAATCGTTCAAATAGGCGGGTAAACAGACAAATCAAAAATAGACGGGGAAACTGCCAAATAGAACGTTGGCGGGAAAATGACAAAAATGAAAAAAGGTGGAAAACTATCACCTAAAACGGGTGAGAAAAGTACAAAACAAAAATGGTCGGGAAACAGTCAAATGGAAAATAGATGGAAAAACTCTCAAAACAAAAATAGGCGGGAAAACTAAGAACTGACAAATAAAAAATGGCCGGGATACTACCAAAATGAAAAATGGACGGAAAAAAGTGACAAATAAAAGAGGGCAGAAAAACTACAAAAAAACGCACCGGAAAATTAGCGTAAGAACTACCAATCAAAAACTAGAGGAAAGACTCTCAAAACGTAAATGGTTGGGTGCCTAATCTCAAAACATGCAAGAAAACTGCCAAAATGAAAAATGGGTGCAAAAACTGCCTAGTGTTCCATGCATGATGTAGGACTTGATATTTTATGCTTAGAAACTAGATCATACCACTTACAAAATCACCAGTCGGGAAAATTGGGTGAGAAACCCCAAAAGGTATGTGTGTGGCTAAAACAGGCAGTATAAGTGTCAAAGATACTTTTCCATGATTAGTATTAAGCACGCGCGCCATAATCATTTATTCTTGTGTCGGTAAATACGTGTGGTGTGCATAATATTTTCAGTCTTACTAATGCCTATAGATAATCATTGGTCGCAACAATTGTGCGAGAGAACCGGAAAAGTATGTGTGTTAATAACAGCGGAAGACTTGGTATTTTATGCTTATCTACATACATTATCACCATTAGTGAAAATCGGGTGAGAAACCCAAAAAAAATAGTGTGTGTGTGTGTGTGTTGAAAATGGGTAGTAGAATTTTATGCGGGAAAATTGTCAATCGTTCAAATAGGCGGGTAAACAGACAAATCAAAAATAGACGGGGAAACTGCCAAATAGAACGTTGGCGGGAAAATGACAAAAATGAAAAAAGGTGGAAAACTATCACCTAAAACGGGTGAGAAAAGTACAAAACAAAAATGGTCGGGAAACAGTCAAATGGAAAATAGATGGAAAAACTCTCAAAACAAAAATAGGCGGGAAAACTAAGAACTGGCAAATAAAAAATGGCCGGGATACTACCAAAATGAAAAATGGACGGAAAAAAGTGACAAATAAAAGAGGGCAGAAAAACTACAAAAAAACGCACCGGAAAATTAGCGTAAGAACTACCAATCAAAAACTGGAGGAAAGACTCTCAAAACGTAAATGGTTGGGTGCCTAATCTCAAAACATGCAAGAAAACTGCCAAAATGAAAAATGGGTGCAAAAACTGCCTAGTGTTCCATGCATGATGTAGGACTTGATATTTTATGCTTAGAAACTAGATCATACCACTTACAAAATCACCAGTCGCGAAAATTGGGTGAGAAACCCCAAAAGGTATGTGTGTGGCTAAAACAGGCAGTATAAGTGTCAAAGATCAAAATGGGTGGCAAAACTATTGAATAGATAATGGGCCAGAAAACTGCCAACCTGGAAAGGGTAGGAAAACTATTAAATAAAAACAGTGGACAATAGCCCCTGGAAATAGGGTGCCGGTTTGCAAAAACAAGAAATGGGTAGGGAAACTGCAAAACTAAATTTAGTGTGCTATAACACCCAACATTTGGGTGAGTAAACACTAGAACAACGTCTCCATAATCGTGTGCATATCAAGAAAACGAGGGAATAACGCAAAAACAATGTGCTATTTAACCTTCGAGGACAAGTGAGAGAAACAACACCAAAACGAGTCGGTATTTTCTTCGAGATTTCTATTCGGTGACCATTTTTTTGTTTACAAATAAGATATTTTCCTAATCCACGGCTTATTCCGCATAGTTTTTATTGTTAAGAAAGCGAAATGCAAAAATTTAAGATGTTGGGGTGATTCGAGTTATAACCTTATTTGGAGTATAAAGCATATAGTACTTTATTCCATATCTTCAAAGGCGTGATTTATTTATATGTATGGTCTTACGTTTCATTGGTGGTATGGATTCTAAACGCGTACTAGCTAGGCTTGCTTATTACTCCCTCCGTTTTTTAATATAAGATGTTTTAGCATTTGTCCATATTCACATATATCTAGATGTATGTAGACATATTTTAGTGTGTATGTGCACTCATATTAGTATGCATGTAGACAACATGTTGGATAGGTAAAACTTTTTATATTTATGCACGGAGGGAGTACTATTTTTACTCAGGGTCTACAAATTAGACACGCTACTGCATGCAAGGCGTCTAGGTAACTAGACACAAAGGTCAGTAGTCACGTACACATGCCGTGCTACACAGTCACCAGAATATCCATGCATGCCACTCGTGTTTCACGTCGTATTAATGCATGCGCATGCACATGCACATGCACATGCACATGCAACTAAGGACTTGCTAGCCAACTGCTCCCTCCGTTCCGAAAAGGATGAGTTCCATTTGTTCAAAAGTGGATGTATCTAGCCATGTTACAAGTATAGATACATCCGCATTTGGACAAATGGAAGTCATCCTTTTCCTAACGGAGGGAGTAGTTAGCTTGCAGCGACCAAGAACTGCCTCGTCGCCCATCGCGAGCTTGGCCACGGCCACGCGACGGCGCAATCGCTACCCTTCTCAGCGGCACCAATGTAGGTAGGCTAAGAAGGTTGACGTCGCCGGAATCGCCAATGATCTCACCTGAGTACTCAACAGGGCATACACGTACGTGCACATGGTGCTTATCGGTAGGCTTGCTGACGTAGATGAAGTAAACACCGACCCCAGGGCACCCGGCCACGACAGGCTGGGAAGTCGAGAGAGGGAGACGACCGACAGTGCGGCCACGGTATAGATGTCCCGACCGTAGTGGTGGGGTGGGGGTGGAGCGTGGACGAGCACGGGAAGAGGGGCGAGCTCACCAAATCGCCGAGTGGCGGTGGAGCTCGTCGAATCGAGCATGTGGTAGCAATTTGAGATTTTATGGATTCTTATTGGCATGTGGATACATTGTTTCTCAATTGATCGTGATTCGTGAAGAACCTTTCATATGATTTTTAGAACGAGGCAATTTCTAAACTAGGCAAAAAAAAGAAGCAGTCGTGCATATGTTAAAAGACTCAATATTTTATGCTTTACAAACTAATTCGGCATGTCGCCAGTTGGGTCGGGAAAACAAAAGTATGTAAGTACATGTGTTTTCAGTCCCATGGACAAAGCACAAAGCAAATTAGAGATTCCATCCAGTCCCATGGATGGATCGATTGTTGTCTCATGCACGTAGCAATAGCATGCATGTAGGTGAGTGAATTAACTAATTAACACGTTGTTGATCGATCGGCCGGCCGGGTTGTACATGCACGTACGTACGTATTAGTTTGATCGATCGGATTTGAGGAGCTGCTAGCTAGTAGGTCGTTCGTTGCAACGTTTCTTCGATTGCGATGATTCGATTCCGTTTTGTTTGGAGCGCGCACGACGGCACGGAGAGAGAGAGAGGGTCCCTCCTCGCCGCGCGAGAGGGAGAAAAAAAAACAAAAAAGGGCGATCGAAAAAGCAGGGGGCACGGGAGATTCCAGCCGGCTGGCAGCGTCTCGCACGTCAAAGCGGCCGAGCGTGCTCGTGAAAGAGAGAGTCCGGCCTGGCCGCTGCGAGAGTTTCATGAGAGTACTAAATGGGAGTGATCGCGTTTTGCTTGACCGTCGCCTTCTAACACCCGCGCCGAGACGACGAGCGCCATGATCACCACCACCGGCGCGGCAGGATTCGACCGCGTCATCGGTCACTCTAGAGAGAGTGTTGTTTGTGCTATCTATGAATGTGCTCCCGGTACGAACTAAGGAATGCACAGCAAAGAGATGGATGGATATAGATCTCGACGGCGACCTTGGCGCCGTGTTTAAAAGGGAGGAGAGCGGCTGCTGCGTTTGTTTGAACGCATGCATGTGTACGTAGGCAGGGCCGTTACGTGTGCGGCTGGGAGAGGCCCTGCGCTTTAGGAGCATTTGAATATCTAAAAAAGGGTTATATTTAGTAACGGAGGAAGTAGTACAATTTGAAGTCAAACCGACTATGCACTTCCGGCATATATGGCGGCATGCATTCATATGAACTGTGACCGGAGATTTTCTCCGACTGGTCAAATTTGAAAGCTAACTTACACATGTATATCCAATTCATGACATTATTTTTTTTACGGAACGCAGCGAGCGCGGACAAGATTTTCTTAGGACAAGATCTCAACAAGTATATCTTATGAGATGGGCCCTTTCCCACTAATGCTATTCTCATCAACTACCGAGCATAATTCAATGCTTCATCGGGATTCTGTGACACGACGCGACTGGACCGAGAACTTACCTTATGCGTATCAGCGGCGCAGATTTTTGTCCCTCCCATTGCATTGGAATGCACATGCATGTTTACTAGTCTCTTGAATAGAGGCACTGGACGATGACCAAGTTTTATCCTATCGCTCACATCGTGATCTCACTAGCCGAGTTCCATGCATATCCCATCTACTCGAAAAGAAATCATCATCGCTGATTTTCTTGGGTGGATAGCCCTAGCTACGGCAAGGCGCCAGCTCGTGCTCACGGCGATCTACGCATCATCCTCTTCACGAAAGGGTCAGTTAAGTCATCTTCCCCGAGGCGGAGCTGCTCATATCATGGATCCTACATCACCATCGTTGTACACTTGTACGTACTCGCGCTCCCCGTTGTATTCTCTGGATCTTGCGGCGTCATCATCACACTGCCATTTGTCGAAGAACGCGTATCCGACATCGGTCCCCTAATCAAAAATAGGAAACCCTAAGCCTAACGTGGTGAGATAGAACACCAGCTGGACAAGTAGATACCATAAGAGAATTTTTAAATTGAGAGTGATTTCTAACATCCAAATTTTATTTATTTATTTTTTAACAATATGCCGGACCTAATTAAACCCTCTTGGTTCCAACGTATACATGCACCTACAAGTTCATCCATCAGCTCAAGGTGTCATACCATGTTGAATATAAGCACCAACCAATGAAAAATGGTGGGAAATAATCAAACAGGTAGCATCGATCAACACTAGCTACACTGGGCCCAGTTATATATGTTTCCTCAGAGAAAGCTTCTACAAATCATTTTCAGTGATTGATTCAGAGAGATTTGACATGAACATGGTCTGAGCACGCCCTCCACCCAAACCCCCATGGTCTCCGCGAGGCCCGACATCCCGGCCGGCAGCGAGGTATTGCGGTGGATCCAAAGCTTCACGCCCTCGCTGGCAACGGAGACGAAATAACGCGGGGCCGCGACGGGGAAGCGCGGCCACGCCCATGGCTGCAACGGCGAGTAGCTCAGGTCTGCGACGCTGAAGAGGCGGCCACGGCGTGCCGGATGGAGGGTGGCATCATGCAGGAGGAGCAGCGCAGTAGGAGTAGTAGCAACTGGGAAGAAGATAATGATAACTGATAAGTACGTGCGGATAGAGAGGGGGAATTTGGAACCGAAGTCTCGATCGACAGCGATAGGTACGATAGCCGGGATACAGTTCGTGAAGATGACTTCAGACAGCGATGTGTGACGGGCGTGCACACACGGATGCAATCTAATTTGCCTTGTAAATAGTGCATTCGATCGAGGCCCTGCTCAGCTAATATATACAGCTCTAGAGTTTTACTCATAGAAACAAAAAAATAAAACGAAGAACCGCAAACTACAAGCATCAAGCCCTGCTCAGCTAGCATGCATGCGTGGCGATGGCCGGCCTACATTGAGTCGGCGAAGATACAGCCGATCAACCGGGGGGAGGTGGAGGTGGGCAGCCACTGTTCGGGCTATGCGTTCCGCAGGACGGCCCTGGCCTTCCCGACAGCCGCCGTCGATAGCAATGTCGGACGACGGGCTCGCTGGTCCATCCGTCGCCTCCGGCCACCCGCGCAGCCACCGTCGCCGCGACGAGGAGCGCCGTGATCGCCATCAAGATCACCACCGGTGCAATCAAATTCGACCGCTCCATCGACGTATTTACGGCACCATCGCCGAGTAATCACCGTCGTATGCCATGCGCGTTGGTTGCAGAGGAACTTATTTATAGCTAGAGTAGAACGAGAATACTAACAAAATTGGAACTGATCGATCGCGCGGCTGCTCCGCTTGTTTGAACGCTTAGCGCGTTACGTGTTCGGCTGGGAGAGTCCCGGCGCGCAAGGGGGCCTACGCGGATGCTGCTCGGACCGTGCATCTTGGCTGCCGGATGCAACGGCCGTCCGAGTGTACACGAGAGTTGGCCAGCAGACCACACAACGGAAGAAGACGGTACAAGGTAGACTCTTTTCTCTTTTATAAACTTCAATTTTAGAGCACTTGTGACTGATAATAGTTCTTATTTTAGAGCACTTATGACCGTACGATGATGCAGGTTTATTGACAATACTAATTTGAAGTAGACAAGGCCCACCAAATGAGAAGCTTTCATCCGTTCTGGGTGTGTGTTTTTGTTTGTTATAATTGAGCATTTTGAGGCCCAGGGGTTAATTTCTAGTAAGAATTTGTAGTCAAAGGCCACACTTCCGGCGTACATGCCGGTATGCATTCATATTAATTGTGTGGTCGGAGATTTTCTCCGGACGGTCACTTTTCGAAGCTCCCTGATATACTACCTCGATTCAAAATAAGTGTCGTAGTTTTGAACTACAGTTTAAAACGGCTACACTTTATTATCGATCGGAGATAGTTTGTATATCCAATTAACGACGTCATTTTTATTTACGGAAGATAGCGAGCGCGGAGAATTTTCCTAGAAAAAAAGATCTCAACAACTATATCTTCTGAGATGGGCCATTTCCCACTAATGTTGTTCCCATGAACTTTTGGCCACACTTAAATGCTTAATTGAGAATCTACGACATGACACACCTATAAGAACTTACCTTATGCATATGCGACTCAGGACAGATTTTCTCCCTCATGTTGCAATGCACGTGCATGTTTACTAGTCTATGAAATAGAGGCATTGGACGATGAACACAGTTTTATCCTACATCTCACATCGTGATGTCACTAGCCGAGTCCCATGCACATCGTGTCCTCTGGAAGAAATCTTCATGGATGGATCTGTTGGGCACACCACCTTAGCTACGGCATGCTACCGCGTGCTCATAGCGATCTCCGCATCATCCTCTTCACAATCTGGGTCACTAAAGTCATCTTCCTCGAGGCCAAACTGCTCAATCATGGATCCGACGTCACCATCGTCGTACGTACTCGCACTATCCGTTGTATTCCCTAGGTCTGGCGGCATCATCGATGCGCTGCCAGTTGTAGAAGAACATGTATCCGACATCGGTCTCCTAATCAAAAATAGGAAACCCTAAGCCTAACGTGGCGAGATAAAACACCATACTCGGACAAGTAGATACCATAAGAGAATTAAAACTTGAGAGTGATTTTCTAACATCCAAATCTTTATATTTTCACAACGTGTCGGTCCTAAAACATCTTTTCGTTCCGACGTATACATGCACCTACAAGTTCATCCATCACCACAAGGTGCCGTACAATGTGGATACATAAGCACCAACCGTTGGAAAATGGTGGGAAATAATCAAACATGTAGTATCATATTCATCTTAGCCGTCTGATCTTAGGGAAGGCCCTATGAGCGGCACGATCTACACTAGCTTCACTCTGCGTACACCCCAGTTATTTTATTTTATTTTTGAAGTTAAAGTTATATATGTTTCTTCAGAGAAAAGCTTGTACGATTCAGTTTCAGTGATTGATTCAGAGAGATTCGCACACGAACAGTCTGACCCCGTTCTCACCCGAAACCCCCATGGTCTGCGCGAGGCCCGACAACCGACATCACGGCCGGCGGCGAGGTATGTCGGTGGATGCAAAGCTTGACGCCCTCGCTGACAACGGAGAAGTAACGCGGGAAGTGCGGCCACGCGCGCCCATGGCTGCAACGGCGAGTAGCTCAGGTCTGCGGCGCCGAAGAGGCGGCGACGGCGTGCCGGATGGAGGGTGGCATCATGAAGGAGGAGGAGCGTACAGGAGGAGTAGCGACTGGGAAGAAGATAATGATAAGTACGTGCGGACAGAGAGGGGGAATTTGGAAGCGAAGACTCGATCGACAGCGATAGGTGGCTCCTCCTCGCTCGCGCTAGGCCAAGATGTGACGGGCGTGCACACATTAGTTTGGATGGACTCTATTCGATCTATTCCCAAAGGACCGACAAATTAAGCAAAGCTATATATATATACAGCTCTAGAGTTTTACTCATAGAAACAGAAAATGAAATAAAATGAAGAGACGCAAACTACAAGGAAGCCTCGCTCTGGCTCAGCTAGCGAGCACGGCGATGGCTTAGCTTAACAAGGGTATATCGGTCTACACTGAGTCGGCGATACGTTCAGCCGGCGGCGGGAGGTGGGCAGCCAACGTGTGGGCTATGTGTGCTGCAGGACCTCCCTGGCTCTCCCAACAGCCGCCGCGGATAGCAATGCCGGGCGGGCGGCCCGACGACGAGCTCGCCGGCCCCGGCGACCACTGGCGCCGCCCTCGTCGTATCGAGGACCGCCGTGATCACCATCAAGATCGCCACCGGTGCAACAAGGTTCGACCGCATCGCCCTACGCAATGCAATACAGCGTCCTTGTACGCCAAGGAGCTTCTATATATAGCGGAAAAAAGCACCAGTGCAATGGAGAGCTTCACGAGAGTATACTAAATGGGAGTGATCGGTGATCGCGGCGGCTGCGTTTTGTTTAACCGCTAGCCGCCGCAGCGCTCGCGCGTGTAGACGTAACGCTAGCTTGGACGTTATACGTTGTTTGGCTGGGAGAGTTCCGCCTGCAAAGAGGCCTACGCGGAGGCTGCTGGGACCGTGCACCTTTGCTGCCTGATCCGAGCGTTGGCCAGCAGACCGCACAACGGAAGAAGACGGCATATGCATGATGCCGTCCGAGTGTATACGTTCGGTGCGTCGTAGCTAGCCAGACTCATGTATGTACTGTACGTACGTCCAATTCAAGTCCACGTCCTCGTGTGTGATAAGTACTCCCTCCGTATTTGATGTTTTAGCATTTTTAGACATGTTTTAGTATTTTTGGACCCACATGTATTTAGACATGTTTTGTATTTGATCAGATAAAGGTTGTTAAGATTCAGCTATGTACCCAACTAATATAGATAAGCTAGACTCAACGGACTAAAAGAATTGAGGAGGTAGATAGCTCGCATGAATATATCGCCTTCACGTTTCCGCATAATTTTTTGTATATGTTTTGAGTGGTTACATATATAAGAGCATGAGTGAAAGGCACCAGAGGTCACGAAGTTGCGCGAAAAGTAAGGATTGGTCACCAAGTTGAAAAACCTCAAAACGAGGTCACGAAGTTGTGGAGTAGTCAATTTTTGGTCATTCCGTCACGGTGGGCGTCAAGTTGCTGACGTGGCAGTATGTTTTTTAAAAAAACACCTCAAACTTTTATATATTCTAATTGTTAGGTCCTTCTCCTTTTTCAAGTTGCTGACGTTGCTGCCTGGTCCTTCCCCGCCGTCTTTCCGAGCTGCTCCAACGTGCGCGTCACGTCCAGCACGTCATCCACCACCTGGAAGAACAAGCCGATGGAGCGCGCGTACCGCCGGACTCTCTCAATCTCGCGGTCCGTACCTCCGCCAACAGTTGCACCACACACGGCTGCGGCCTCGAGGAGCTGCGCTGTCTTGTGCAGGTGGATGTGCTCCAGCATGACGAGGCTCACGGGTGCGCCCTCCGACGCCTTGTCGGCGACCTGTCCGGAGTATGGCTTCCCGGCCGGCACCCGCGGCATTCCCTAGCTCTGCCACGGCCCGCAGCGCGCGCTCCGCGGGGACAGCGCCGAGGTCGGCGCAGCCGCGGGCAAGGTGCTCGAACGCGAGCGCGAGGAGGGCGTCACCGGAGAGCAGCGCGGTGTTGGATTTGAAACACTAGATCAGCCGGCCACACGCACGTACAACTTTGGAAGCAGCAACTGTTGATCGATTACTGGCCAGTACTCGTACGTGAGTACCTTAGCTAGACGTGATCTTGGTGATGGATTCCTGTACGTGAACGAGCTAGCTTGCCGGACGTATACTAGTGATTCTTTCCGTCCGAGGGTACACGAGCGTTGGCCAGCAGCAGACCGCACAACGGAAGAAGACGGCATGCATGATGCACTAAATGGGCGTCGTAGCTAGCCAGACTCATGTATGTACGTACGTACGTACGTCCTTCAAGTCCACGTCCTCGTGTGTGATAAGTACTCCCTCCGTATTTGATGTTTTAGCATTTTTAGACATGTTTTAGTGATAGAGAAACGCTCCGCGTCGCCCAGCCCAGGGCGACTCGGGCGCCCCCACGAAACCCTAGTGCCGCCGCCCCGCTCCTCCACCTCTCGCTTCGCCGTCGGCGGAGGACGCCGCCGGGCGAAGCCTGCACGGCCGACGGCGGCGGCGGGGCGCTCGCTCGCGGCTATGTACCCAACTAATATAGATATGCTAGAGTCAACGGACTAAAAGAATTGAGGAGGTAGATAGCTCGCATGAATATATCGCCTTCACGTTTTCGCATAATTTTTTGTATATGTTTTGAGCGGTTACATATATAAGAGCATATGATCTCAAATGGCAGCTACTATATATCTGGCCACAAATATAAGACGTTTCGGTGTGCTGTTTTAGCCCTCCAAACGTTTATATTTGGGTAAAAAGGTAGTACATGCATGATTTCCAACATTGAAATGTAACTGGTATGAAGATCCGCTAGGTTGGTTTTAACGATTTAGGGTGAAACTAATTATGGTGCTACAGTTACACATCATTTAATTATGTAATGGAATCAGTGGCTGAGCTTGGGCCATACATTTGGCGGCCGGGGGAGGGTGCAAATGGGCAGAATGGAGCAAAATAGCAAGGTTTTGGGCTAAACTGGGGGGCAAATGGTTCAAATATTAGTGCGTCCTTCACATATTTGCACTGGGGGGGGGGGGGGGGGGGGGCGGCGTCCCCCCAGGTAGCAACTTAGCTCTGCCGCTGAATGGAAAGAGATATAGATGTCACAAGAACATCTGCCTAGTTAGAGAAATGAATAAAAATAAACATGACTATATATCTTCTACTAGTTATTGCTCAAGGGAAGATGGTTTCACATGTTAATCTTCATCGTCAAAAGTTTGGGTCGAGTGATTCTATTAACTATTATACACTAAAATAAGCCATTTATAGCATGTTATTGTCAACACCTTGAGATGACGTGGAGCGTAGCCCCAAAAGAATGTTGCTTTCTCGACTACTTTACATGCCCTTTTTAGGAAGCATATTTTGTTTTTTTTTCTTCAGCGGACAACTACGTGCACATCTTTGGATGGAGGTTGGAGCGTGAGATCATCACGTGTCCCGTTTTCGACAATAACTAGTCAAAACTATTGATGACAACATATTAGTATCAAATAAAAATTAAACTTTTTTGTTGCTACGTTGTGTGGACCCCACCTAAGAAAATCCATATTGTGGATGTGCTCTCTTTTGATGGAAATATAAAATTTAGTTGTTCATGATTTATGAACCTTTTTTAATCTAGTTTTTCTCTAAGGTAACCTAGATGTCTTGTAAATAGCATAATTTAGTCACCAAGTTAGGTCACTGTAGTTACATTGCAATCGTATATTTGGGCCCTTGGAGATATCTTCTTATATAAGATGACATCCAATTGTAAGATAGCATATTTTATGAGTTTCTCACGCATGTTCAACACATTCAACAATGTTTGAATTGATGATGGAAGAGTTGCACTTGGGAGTTCTATCCGAGGTTCAAATGCTTCAAGGTTCATCTCATTTTCTCTTTTTACACGGACCTAAGAATTCATGAGGATCATTTATTGATTGATAACAACAGATAAATAGTCGGATAAGAACCGACACAATTTGCAAAAAAAAAGTTGGTTTCCAAATTGAGAGCATAATAACTAATATTTTTTGTTGATTACTACAAAGAAACAAGACAATAGCCGGAATTAGTTTGTTGAAAAAGATGCATGGATGTTATGCTCAAGTCACGCGCATACCGCACGCGGCTTGTGACAATGGCTTCATATTTATAGAGGGGGAGATTGGAGGGAAGAGATGGAGTATGGTGTTGTGGGATGAAGATACTCCCTATGCTGCTGTTTGTTGGGATCGATGGATGGGGACAGCTGAGATCCATGGTGCTGGACGGTTCAGATCCATACTGGTGTGGATCGGTGACATGGCTGGACTCACAGCGAATGCTCCTTGATTCATGGGCTATATTATAATATTATGCTCTTCCACTTGCAGCTCGATGGGAGCAACCTTGCTGAGCGAATGCTCCTTGATTGATGGGCTATATTATAATATTATGCTCTTCCACTTACAGCTCGATGGGAGCTACCTTGCTGCTTGATGGTAGTAGCAATGGACGATCGAGATGTGATGAGTCTTGGATCGGTGACCTGGACACTTCTACTGACTGCATGCATGCCGTGGTAATAGGGTGGTCCCATTCTTGCCCATGGTAGTAATGCAGACCAGGAGGACTAGTTGTACATTTCTTTTGCATGGGGTGTGGATTACCAATAATTGCGTACTGAAGGCGTTGAAGAGTGCAAGCTACTCCACTTGCTGGATAAGTTCACTGTGATTAGTTTCTTTACTGTAGTACTAATAAATCATGACAGACTAATCTACTCCTATATGTACAGGATTCATCCATCCCATTTAAATGGTTTCTTAAACTATTTAATCCTATCTTCATCGCAGAGAAAGACTGAGAGCGTTTCAAATGCAGAATAGCTTTCTTCCATGTACATCATCGAATTGCAAACCATTCAAAATAGAAATATTATCAACTTTAGCAAATAACCTGTTCGTCTAACAAACTGAGATGGGAGCGCATAACGCAAGACGGCCGAAACAATATGGCACGCAGACAAATAGCAGACCATGTCACTCACACGTCATTGGACCAACAATTGAAACGCAAAATTCCAAACAAGTGCAGCTGCTGCTGCTCAAAGTTCAGTGTAGGATCCATGATCATCCTGGGAGATAACTTGCGCCCTCGGACAGCACAGCCGCCACAAACTCACGGGACGACTGCATCACTAGTGCAAGCTTCACGTCCTGCTCATGAATATCCTTTGGGTGTCTATGCCAACCAGCACGCGCTACATGGTGATCATGCTGGGGTGAAGCATGACAACGGACATCTTCTTGCGCATATCCACGTACCTACACAACAACAAACCAACAAAGACTCACCTCCACGGCACAAGCAAGACAAACCATCAACTCCACTCGGCATCTCCACTCCAATTAACTTCTAATTTACAACGCAAAACGGCCGAAACAATATGGCACGCACATAAGTAGCAGACCATGTCAGCCACACCTCAGTGGACCAACCATAAATCGAAACGCAAAAATCCAGCCTAGTGCAGCAGCTGCTGCTCAAAGTTCAGTGTAGGATCCATGATCATCCTGGGAGGTAACTTGCACCCTCCGACGGCACCGCCGCCGCAAACTCGCGGGAGGACTGCATTGCCTCATTGGCCATCATCGGCTCCTATTCATCAATGCTCCAGCATCTAATTAACAAGCACTTTGTGAGCTCACTTCCAGTATATATGCTCCAGCATCCAAGTACTAACAGGAGCTCCGGTTCTTCGGTCCATCTACACCTGAAACTATATCAAATCAAGTACCTTTTAGCATAGGCAAGACCAGTGCACATAGAAGTTAGATTACAGCGCTTCTCTGATATACACGTATAGGCAGAGACCACTTTGTCGACAAAATGACACATGAGATACGCAGAGACCACTAGACATACCCAAGAAAAAAGTAGCAGGAAAAATGCACACGACTCGGATGGATACCAATTGACAACTTTGTTACAGATGAATCACGTGTATATGCAAGAAATATCCAAACTCGCCAGGTTCTTAATTTTGGAGACACAAACTGAGATACAAAATAAGATGAGATAGTGCAAACATAATTGCTACAGCACATACACCATGCCAAATTGGTCTAGCAATGAAAGATGAATCTTTCAGGTTCAAGCTGCAACAAATAAATCTACCTTCATAATCAGTTTCCGTCCAGCAGCCATGGCCAGAACTTGCTAGCTAGGTATGCCCATCAGCTAGAGCTAAACATGCACAAGTCGTCCATCCACTTGATGGATGGAACACAGGACCATGTCTGGATATATTTGGTATCTAGGTCTAAACATTCAATAGTGTTAAATGAACACTCTGAACTAAGGCCAGCGAACTACAAGCATCCACATCTAACAGGGCAGGTGTGTGTGTAGTACCTGCGGTCTTGGTCGGTGCGGATGAGGCAAAGCTTGCTGCCCCTGGTTCCGAGGCCTTGCACAGGTGGACACCGTCAGCATCAGCTCCTCCCAGCTTTGCCCAGCACCAACGTGGCAGTGGGACCAGCTTGGTCGTTCCCGGACCTGCACTTGGCCCTCGGTCAAGCATGTCTGGTATTGTGCTCCAGCTGGTCACCAGGAGTGGGGCAGCCTTGAATCCAGCATCTGCACATTTTTTTAATTTCTCATCAAATGTGCAGCCACCAAATATGAAAACTTGCTTCAAATAATTTACCATGTGATCACTATTCATCAAACCACAAACGGGCAGAAGTACGAAATTAGAATCTAAATTCACAAAACAAATAACGACATGTATCATTTCATACCAGAATAAAGGGTAAATCTAACACTGTTCGTGTAAGGTTGGTTTGAATTTCAGGTTGCATTTAAACAACAATTGCAATGAGATGACCATTACCATTTTGTAATATTTGATCTTACATACACACATGAAATCTAATAACCAGGCCTAGATGTAAATTTCTTAGCAACACCCGAGAACTTACCAAAACCACGGAGGTGTAAAGGCCACGCTGCCACTGTCGTAGCAAGTTAGCACGGAAGTGAAACAGCAAGCTGAAGAAACATCAAGTCCACCTCTCCGCTTGCAACACCTCCGGGTACCACTGGTCCAAGAACAAGGATCGGCAACTCAGCACCTGCACAACAACAATCCAACAAAGACTCAGCTCCACGGCACAAGAAGACAAACAATCAACATTTCCGGGATTACACACTGCTCATAACTCCATCTATCCATCACATGAAAGAGGATCTAGTTAAGCTTGGTACATCATACATACCAAACAAATGGCAAGAGACTCCCTTTACACACGGTATTGTTTGATGCATGTATACTCTCACACACTAGTTAGTCAGCACTAACTAAGCCTAGTTTGTCAACATTTGATTGAGCATTCAAGTTGGTAACATAGAAAATTTAGCATTGCAAGCAAGACAATAAAATCAAACATTCCATAATCCAAAACATCACAGAAGGATGACCAAAAACCCCATTCGATGTCTTGTCACAATAAAACAAGTAGCTAAAACAGCAGATATGGCAAGAAGTGAAATAGGCAAGACCGATGCACATAGAAGCTAGATTACAATGCTTCTAGGTGCACGATATACACGCATAGGCAGAGACCACTTCATCCACAAAATAACACATGCTATAGGCAGAGACCACTAGACATATTCAAGAATAACGTAGCAGTAAAATGCACATGACTCGGATGGATATAAATCGACAACTTTGCTACAGATGAATCAGCTACATAGCAACAAATATCCAAACTGCACAGGTCGCCTTACAAGTTCAGGTTGCTCTGAATTTTAGAGACCTAAACTGTGATACAAAATAAGATGAAATGGTGCAAACAAAATTTTCATGCTCGATGTGCTACCATCAGGAAAAGCCAGCTATCCTTTCTAGAATTTATTTTGCAGACAAAAAGACTGAGTAATGGTTGGATTCCACTGTCTAAGCAGGCATAAGAATCCACAAGTCATTTATGTGCACGTACAAATAAACCATCTAAAGGAGCCAATCTCTTCACAAGTTATTTTAGAGACAAAGCACAAAGTCCATGACATGTTGCTATCAATCCAAGAAACATCAAGGATTATTTCCTTCATGACACATGTAGACTTGACATTCCATTCCAGTCCAGTATACCAACAAACTATCATGGGGCATCCAGCACTTAAGTTGGCTGAAAAGATCTTGAAATAACTTAGGAGAAAACACATGCTTCCTCTATATGGCACTAGCTGAATCAAACAAGCTAACTGTCTAGGAAATAATTTTCTTATCATCTAAAACCATGAAACATTTTCATGCTTAATTTTGACAATACAGCACTAAGTTATATTACCCACCAGAGGAAAAGGCTTTATATTATTGTGCAGCACAAGCCATGGCTACCTATACGATAACACCTTTCTTGGTAGCTGCCAAAGGAAACACTCACAAAAGAGACACAAAACTAGAGCATATATGACTAGATGAACATCTCATCTAAATTGAAGACTCTTCTAATATCAAAGTAAGCAACTAATGGTGCATATGCAATAGTCAGAATATGTAAGCACAAGAGGAGTCAAAACAGCAGCTAACTTAACGAGCGATGAGCAGAAATCATCATTCTAGGTACCAGAGGAAACTGAGGCTGCAACCTTAATAACTAATACTACTTTCGGTACGTAATCTTGGTCTTCTTTCAAATTGAAGAGAGACCCAGTTACTAAAGAATCCATCTTTAACACATACGACATGGATGTTGTTGTTGTTTCAAAAGTGAAATAGACGGCAGGAAAAAAAGGAGGTATAAGATATTAATTGTTGGTAAAGATACCTTCTTGCTGTGCATGAACCTTGTACCTAGCAGGCGTCGCTTCTCCGCCTTCGCTCGCAGGAGCATGGAGCCACAGAGCTGTCTGTGTCGCAGATGCGACACCATGGATCATCGCTGCCTGAAAATACATTAGGCATTATTAGTTGGCTGAAAAGATCTTGAAATAACTTGGGAGAAAATTCATGCTTACTCTATATGGCAATAGCTGAATTAAACAAGCTAACTGTATAGGAAAGAATTTCCAATTATCTAAAACCATGAAACACTTTCATGCTTAATTTTGATAGTACAGCACTTAAGTTGTATTACCAACCAGAGGAAAAGTCTTATGTTAGTGTGCAGCACAAGCCATGGCTACCCCTATAATAACATCTTTCTTGATAGCTGGCAAAGAAAACACTCACAAAGGAGACACAAAACTAGAGCACATATGACTGGAAACATCTCATCTAAATTGAAGACTCTTACAATATCAAAGTAAGCAACTAATGGTGCAAATGCAATAGTCACAACATGTAAGCATTTTATTTCTGTAGCAAGTGAAGCTCAACTACTTAATTGGACTAGACAATTGGAAGGCGTGTAATTTGAAAAGAAGAAAAACTTGACATACTCAAGAAAAATGTAGCACGAAAATTACACACAACTTGGATGGATACCAATCGAAAACTTTGCTACGGATGAATCAGCTATATATGCAAACACATATCTAAACTGCGCAGGTTCGCTCACAAGTTCAGGTTACTCTGAATTTTCAGGACCCAAAAGCGTGATACAGAAAAAGATTAAACAGTGCAAACACAATTGCTACAGCGTGCAATATGCCAAATTGGTCAAGCAGTGTAAGATGAATCTTCAGGTTTAGGTTGAATAAAATAAATCTATCTTCATAACCAGTTTTCGTCCAGCAGCCATGGCCAGAACCTGCTAGCTAGGCATGCACATCAGCTAGCTAGCTGCAAGGAAAAAAAAACTGAGTTCGGACATGCACATCAGCTATCTAGCATCAGGAAAACATCACACACAACTAGCATCAGCTAGACATGCACAAAACGTCCAAACTCGCTTCTCAGATCAGAGAACCATGCTCACATCTCAGTTTATACCAAACACCAAGCACATAACTACATAAGAATGTCCGGCCAACCGGAACCCTCCAAGCCCTGTCCAGTAACAAACCGCTCTTACGTGTCAAAGAATTGTTGGGGTTGTACATCACCTGCTTGACAACAAACCAAGAATTGATGGTCTCGTCCATCACCTGCGGCGCTCGACAAGGACCTTGCTGAAACCCCAACATACACTGAGTTACAGATGAGTTGCAGCTCAAGCAAAGTTATTCAGGTAGGTTGCATTGAGCAAGAATGGCACTCAAGAAAGTGAGCAGCAACCAGAGGAAAGCCTCATTCATTGGCGGAGGGAGGGAGTGGCGAATTACCTGGAAGGCGCAGGTGACGCGAGGAAGAGATGTGGTCGTCCCCGACGGCCTGGACGGCGGGCGACATGAACAGCTCGTCGGCCGAAAGCTCTTCCTGGAAGTAGCAAGGTGCTGTCAGACCGGACATCAATTCAGAAAGTTGAAAGACAGGGGGATAGGAAACGGAAATGGATTCAAACGCGAGCAAGCATAGGGGAAAAATCGACCTTTGGATGTCAGTTCTCGTCGTCACAGGCAGGCAGAGGGGACTGGACGCAGAGGTCGGGGAAGAAGCTAGGAGCAGGGGACGCCCTCAAGCTGCAGGGGTCGACGACGGTGGCGTTGAAGGCCAGCTTCAGGTCCAGCCGCGCGTCCCCTGCAACTCGACCAGCCATCACCCCGGCCGTCGTCGCCGACCACGCCACGGTTCCGGTGCCGGCCGGCGGAGGCGACGAAGGTGTCCATGTTGGCCCAGGACCCGAGCACGGCCACGACGAGCTTCTCGACGCCGGCCTGTACCGCGAGGGAGCGCAGCCTCAGCGCCGGCGGCCTCCTAGCCCTCCCGCCATCAGCTGATTTCAGCCGCCGCCGCCGCCGCCGCCATGCTCCAGCGCCGGAGCTAGGGTTTGTGGTGGGGCGGCGATTTGGGCGGTGGAATCGGGATAGGAGGAGGATCTGGTGTCGTGGCGGTGGTCTGCGGCGCGCGGAGTCGCCGGAGTAGGCCGGCGACGAGGCAGCGGAAAAAGTGGATCTGGAGGTGGCGTCGCTGGGAGGAGGAGAGAGTGGAGAGGTCTGCTGCGGGAGTGCTGGGTGGGGTTCAAAATTTTGTCCAAACAAAGGGTTGTCCAAAATTTTGTCTCCCGCGTTTGGACCCAAAATTTTGCCTCCGAAATCAAATATGCGTGGCGGGGTTTGGCGGGCGGCGGTCTTCCCAAATTTCGTTTTAACGGAGCACTCTTCCGAAATTTGATTTTGGCGCCGCCTCACCCGCTTACTAGGTATCCATGTACGACAACATCAACGTGAGATGCGTGCAACTTGCCACGAAATATTGGCACGCTCAAATAAAACAAACATAAGAAAATACACGACAACACATACGGGTCAAGAGTAAGCAATGCTACCGGATATCAATCTAAAATATATTGCATAATTTGTAAGGTCCAAGAGATATTACATCTTCTTCCCCGTGATTGACGACCCTGGAGACATTGGACGAAACCTCAGCATGCTCCGGGTAATCGGGAAGACAAGAAAAATGTGACCCACCCGATGATCCAGTGTGTGGTGATGGCAATGAGACGGGAAAAATTGACCCAAAAAAGCATGTATATGCACCCAAACAGGGCATGCAAGTTTTTGTTAAAAAAAGTGAATCCGGATTCCCTCCAAATTAACAGAACCTTCACTCGTGGCTTACCTTTGGATAGCCACTCCAGACACATTGTGGACCATGGTGGGGGAGTCGTCGTCATAGACTAATATTACATAAGCTAGGAAATGATTATTACCTTTCAACTATTTCGTTTCGCCGGCTCGCATAGACTAATCTTAGATAAACTAGGTTCCTTAAGCTATGTCAGCCAACGATTATTGCACATCATTTTATAAGTTACGATACACGGAAAAATACAGTGTCTACCGCCCCATCATAGGTAAAAGATACTTTTCCATGATTAGTATTAAGCACGCGCGCCATAATCATTTATTCTTGTATCGGTAAATACGTGTGGTGTGCATAATATTTTCAGTCTTACTAATGCCTATAGATAATCATTGGTCGCAACAATTGTGCGAGAGAACCGGAAAAGTATGTGTGTTAATAACAGCGGAAGACTTGGTATTTTATGCTTATCTACATACATTATCACCATTAGTGAAAATCGGGTGAGAAACCCAAAAAAAAATAGTGTGTGTGTGTGTGTGTGTGTGTGTGTGTTGAAAATGGGTAGTAGAATTTTATGCGGGAAAATTGTCAATCGTTCAAATAGGCGGGTAAACAGACAAATCAAAAATAGACGGGGAAACTGCCAAACAGAACGTTGGCGGGAAAATGACAAAAATGAAAAAAGGTGGAAAACTATCACCTAAAACGGGTGAGAAAAGTACAAAACAAAAATGGTCGGGAAACAGTCAAATGGAAAATAGATGGAAAAACTCTCAAAACAAAAATAGGCGGGAAAACTAAGAACTGACAAATAAAAAATGGCCGGGATACTACCAAAATGAAAAATGGACGGAAAAAAGTGACAAATAAAAGAGGGCAGAAAAACTACAAAAAAACGCACCGGAAAATTAGCATAAGAACTACCAATCAAAAACTGGAGGAAAGACTCTCAAAACTTAAATGGTTGGGTGCCTAATCTCAAAACATGCAAGAAAACTGCCAAAATGAAAAATGGGTGCAAAAACTGCCTAGTGTTCCATGCATGATGTAGGACTTGATATTTTATGCTTAGAAACTAGATCATACCACTTACAAAATCACCAGTCGGGAAAATTGGGTGAGAAACCCCAAAAGGTATGTGTGTGGCTAAAACAGGCAGTATAAGTGTCAAAGATACTTTTCCATGATTAGTATTAAGCACGCGCGCCATAATCATTTATTCTTGTGTCGGTAAATACGTGTGGTGTGCATAATATTTTCAGTCTTACTAATGCCTATAGATAATCATTGGTCGCAACAATTGTGCGAGAGAACCGGAAAAGTATGTGTGTTAATAACAGCGGAAGACTTGGTATTTTATGCTTATCTACATACATTATCACCATTAGTGAAAATCGGGTGAGAAACCCAAAAAAAATAGTGTGTGTGTGTGTTGAAAATGGGTAGTAGAATTTTATGCGGGAAAATTGGCAATCGTTCAAATAGGCGGGTAAACAGACAAATCAAAAATAGACGGGGAAACTGCCAAATAGAACGTTGGCGGGAAAATGACAAAAATGAAAAAAGGTGGAAAACTATCACCTAAAACGGGTGAGAAAAGTACAAAACAAAAATGGTCGGGAAACAGTCAAATGGAAAATAGATGGAAAAACTCTCAAAACAAAAGTAGGCGGGAAAACTAAGAACTGGCAAATAAAAAATGGCCGGGATACTACCAAAATGAAAAATGGACGGAAAAAAGTGACAAATAAAAGAGGGCAGAAAAACTACAAAAAAACGCACCGGAAAATTAGCGTAAGAACTACCAATCAAAAACTGGAGGAAAGACTCTCAAAACGTAAATGGTTGGGTGCCTAATCTCAAAACATGCAAGAAAACTGCCAAAATGAAAAATGGGTGCAAAAACTGCCTAGTGTTCCATGCATGATGTAGGACTTGATATTTTATGCTTAGAAACTAGATCATACCACTTACAAAATCACCAGTCGCGAAAATTGGGTGAGAAACCCCAAAAGGTATGTGTGTGGCTAAAACAGGCAGTATAAGTGTCAAAGATCAAAATGGGTGGCAAAACTATTGAATAGATAATGGGCCAGAAAACTGCCAACCTGGAAAGGGTAGGAAAACTATTAAATAAAAACAGTGGACAATAGCCCCTGGAAATAGGGTGCCGGTTTGCAAAAACAAGAAATGGGTAGGGAAACTGCAAAACTAAATTTAGTGTGCTATAACACCCAACATTTGGGTGAGTAAACACTAGAACAACGTCTCCATAATCGTGTGCATATCAAGAAAACGAGGGAATAACGCAAAAACAATGTGCTATTTAACCTTCGAGGACAAGTGAGAGAAACAACACCAAAACGAGTCGGTATTTTCTTCGAGATTTCTATTCGGTGACCATTTTTTTGTTTACAAATAAGATATTTTCCTAATCCACGGCTTATTCCGCATAGTTTTTATTGTTAAGAAAGCGAAATGCAAAAATTTAAGATGTTGGGGTGATTCGAGTTATAACCTTATTTCGAGTATAAAGCATATAGTACTTTATTCCATATCTTCAAAGGCGTGATTTATTTATATGTATGGTCTTACGTTTCATTGGTGGTATGGATTCTAAACGCGTACTAGCTAGGCTTGCTTATTACTCCCTCCGTTTTTTAATATAAGATGTTTTAGCATTTGTCCATATTCACATATATCTAGATGTATGTAGACATATTTTAGTGTGTATGTACACTCATATTAGTATGCATGTAGACAACATGTTGGATAGGTAAAACTTTTTATATTTATGCACGGAGGGAGTACTATTTTTACTCAGGGTCTACAAATTAGACACGCTACTGCATGCAAGGCGTCTAGGTAACTAGACACAAAGGTCAGTAGTCACGTACACATGCCGTGCTACACAGTCACCAGAATATCCATGCATGCCACTCGTGTTTCACGTCGTATTAATGCATGCGCATGCACATGCACATGCACATGCAACTAAGGACTTGCTAGCCAACTGTTCCCTTCGTTCCGAAAAGGATGAGTTCCATTTGTTCAAAAGTGGATGTATCTAGCCATGTTACAAGTATAGATACATCCGCATTTGGACAAATGGAAGTCATCATTTTCCTAACGGAGGGAGTAGTTAGCTTGCAGCGACCAAGAACTGCCTCGTCGCCCATCGCGAGCTTGGCCACGGCCACGCGACGGCGCAATCGCTACCCTTCTCAGCGGCACCAATGTAGGTAGGCTAAGAAGGTTGACGTCGCCGGAATCGCCAATGATCTCACCTGAGTACTCAACAGGGCATACACGTACGTGCACATGGTGCTTATCGGTAGGCTTGCTGACGTAGATGAAGTAAACACCGACCCCAGGGCACCCGGCCACGACAGGCTGGGAAGTCGAGAGAGGGAGACGACCGACAGTGCGGCCACGGTATAGATGTCCCGACCGTAGTGGTGGGGTGGGGGTGGAGCGTGGACGAGCACGGGAAGAGGGGCGAGCTCACCAAATCGCCGAGTGGCGGTGGAGCTCGTCGAATCGAGCATGTGGTAGCAATTTGAGATTTTATGGATTCTTATTGGCATGTGGATACATTGTTTCTCAATTGATCGTGATTCGTGAAGAACCTTTCATATGATTTTTAGAACGAGGCAATTTCTAAACTAGGCAAAAAAAAGAAGCAGTCGTGCATATGTTAAAAGACTCAATATTTTATGCTTTACAAACTAATTCGGCATGTCGCCAGTTGGGTCGGGAAAACAAAAGTATGTAAGTACATGTGTTTTCAGTCCCATGGACAAAGCACAAAGCAAATTAGAGATTCCATCCAGTCCCATGGATGGATCGATTGTTGTCTCATGCACGTAGCAATAGCATGCATGTAGGTGAGTGAATTAACTAATTAACACGTTGTTGATCGATCGGCCGGCCGGGTTGTACATGCACGTACGTACGTATTAGTTTGATCGATCGGATTTGAGGAGCTGCTAGCTAGTAGGTCGTTCGTTGCAACGTTTCTTCGATTGCGATGATTCGATTCCGTTTTGTTTGGAGCGCGCACGACGGCACGGAGAGAGAGAGAGGGTCCCTCCTCGCCGCGCGAGAGGGAGAAAAAAAAACAAAAAAGGGCGATCGAAAAAGCAGGGGGCACGGGAGATTCCAGCCGGCTGGCAGCGTCTCGCACGTCAAAGCGGCCGAGCGTGCTCGTGAAAGAGAGAGTCCGGCCTGGCCGCTGCGAGAGTTTCATGAGAGTACTAAATGGGAGTGATCGCGTTTTGCTTGACCGTCGCCTTCTAACACCCGCGCCGAGACGACGAGCGCCATGATCACCACCACCGGCGCGGCAGGATTCGACCGCGTCATCGGTCACTCTAGAGAGAGTGTTGTTTGTGCTATCTATGAATGTGCTCCCGGTACGAACTAAGGAATGCACAGCAAAGAGATGGATGGATATAGATCTCGACGGCGACCTTGGCGCCGTGTTTAAAAGGGAGGAGAGCGGCTGCTGCGTTTGTTTGAACGCATGCATGTGTACGTAGGCAGGGCCGTTACGTGTGCGGCTGGGAGAGGCCCTGCGCTTTAGGAGCATTTGAATATCTAAAAAAGGGTTATATTTAGTAACGGAGGAAGTAGTACAATTTGAAGTCAAACCGACTATGCACTTCCGGCATATATGGCGGCATGCATTCATATGAACTGTGACCGGAGATTTTCTCCGACTGGTCAAATTTGAAAGCTAACTTACACATGTATATCCAATTCATCATGACATTATTTTTTTTACGGAACGCAGCGAGCGCGGACAAGATTTTCTTAGGACAAGATCTCAACAAGTATATCTTATGAGATGGGCCCTTTCCCACTAATGCTATTCTCGTCAACTACCGAGCATAATTCAATGCTTCATCGGGATTCTGTGACACGACGCGACTGTACCGAGAACTTACCTTATGCGTATCAGCGGCGCAGATTTTTGTCCCTCCCATTGCATTGGAATGCACATGCATGTTTACTAGTCTCTTGAATAGAGGATCTCACTAGCCGAGTTCCATGCATATCCCATCTACTCGAAAAGAAATCATCATCGCTGATTTTCTTGGGTGGATAGCCCTAGCTACGGCAAGCCGCCAGCTCGTGCTCACGGCGATCTACGCATCATCCTCTTCACGAAAGGGTCAGTTAAGTCATCTTCCCCGAGGCGGAGCTGCTCATATCATGGATCCTACATCACCATCGTTGTACACTTGTACGTACTCGCGCTCCCCGTTGTATTCTCTAGATCCTGCGGCGTCATCATCACACTGCCATTTGTCGAAGAACGCGTATCCGACATCGGTCCCCTAATCAAAAATTGGAAACCCTAAGCCTAACGTGGTGAGATAGAACACCAGCTGGACAAGTAGATACCATAAGAGAATTTTTAAATTGAGAGTGATTTCTAACATCCAAAATTTATTTATTTATTTTTTAACAATATGCCGGACATAATTAAACCCTCTTGGTTCCATTTAACGTATACATGCACCTACAAGTTCATCCATCAGCTCAAGGTGTCATACCATGTTGAATATAAGCACCAACCGATGAAAAATGGTGGGAAATAATCAAACAGGTAGCATCGATCATATGCATCTTAGCCATCTGGTCTTAGGCGAGTCGCTATAAGCCGCATGATCTACACTAGCTACACTGGGCCCAGTTATATATGTTTCCTCAGAGAAAGCTTCTACAAATCATTCAGTGATTGATTCAGAGAGATTCGCACATGAACATGGTCTGAGCACGCCCTCCACCCAAACCCCCATGGTCTGCGCGAGGCCCGACATCACGGCCGGCGACGAGGTATTGCGGTGGATCCAAAGCTTCACGCCCTCGCTGGCAACGGATACGAAATAACGCGGGGCCGCGATGGGGATGCGCGGCCACGCCCATGGCTGCAACGGCGAGTAGCTCAGGTCTGCGACGCTGAAGAGGCGGCCACGGCGTGCCGGATGCATGGAGGGTGGCATCATGCACGAGGAGCAGCGCAGTAGGAGTAGTAGCAACTGGGAAGAAGATAATGATAACTGATAAGTACGTGCGGATAGAGAGAGGGAATTTGAAACCGAAGTCTCGATCGACAGCGATAGGTGGCCCGTCCAGGCTCGCGCTAGGCCGAGATGTGACGAATGTGCGCATATTAGGATGCAATCTAATTTGCCTTGTAAACAGTGCATTCGATCGAGGCCCTGCTCAGCTATATATACAGCTCTAGAGTTTACTCATAGAAACAAAAAATAAATAAAACAAAGAACCGCAAACTACAAGGAAGCCCTGCTCAGCTAGGATTCATGCGTGGCGATGGCCGGCTTACATATAGTCGGCGAAGATACGGCCGATCAACCGGGGGGAGGTGGGTAGCCACTGTTTGGGCTGTGCGTTCCGCAGGACGGCCCTGGCCTTCCCGACAGCCGCCGCCGATAGCAATGCCGGACGACGGACTCGCCGGTCCATCCGTCGCCTCCCACTCCCACCATCCGCGCCGGCCTCGCCGCGACGAGGACCGCCACCATCACCATCAAGAACACCACCGGTGCAGTAAAATTCGACCGCTCCATCGACGTAATTACGGCACCGTCGCCGAGTAATCACCGTCGTCGTATGACATGCGCGTTGGCTGCAGAGGAACTTATTTATAGCTAGACTAGAAAGAGAATACTAACAAAATTGGAGCTGATCGATCGCGCGGCTGCTCCGCTTGTTTGAACGCTTAGCGCGTTACGTGTTCGGCTGGGAGAGTCCCGGCGCGCAAGGGGGCCTACGCGGATGCTGCTCGGACCGTGCATCTTGGCTGCCGGATGCAACGGCCGTCCGAGTGTACACGAGGGTTGGCCAGCAGACCACACAACGGAAGAAGACGGTACAAAGGTAGACTCTTTTCTCTTTTATAAACTTCAATTTTAGAGCACTTGTGACTGATAATAGTTCTTATTTTAGAGCACTTGTGACCGTACGATGATGCAGGTTTATTGACAATACTAATTTGAAGTAGACAAGGCCCACCAAATGAGAAGCTTTCATCCGTTCTGGGTGTGTGTTTTTGTTTGTTATAATTGAGCATTTTGACGCCCAGGGGTTAATTTCTAGTAAGAATTTGTAGTCAAAGGCCACACTTCCGGCGTACATGCCGGTATGCATTTATATTAATTGTGTGGTCGGAGATTTTCTCCGGACGGTCACTTTTCGAAGCTCCCTGATATACTACCTCGATTCAAAATAAGTGAGTTATTTGCACTGGTGGTCACACAACTCGACAACTATGTGCACTTAAGTCACACATCTGGATAACTGAATTTTTTGGTCACACAACTCGTCATCTGGTGCACTTAAGTCACTGACCCCACCTGTCAGGCCGTTTTCCGTTGAAGTTGATGCTGACTGGACACGTAATTTTGCAAAAAAAACCCTGTATTTTTGTACATTTGCAAAAAAAAACCTGTATTTTTTTCAAAAAAACCCCTGAATTTTTGAAATGTCCAAGACGGGCTAGGGTCAAGGAGCCGGAGCCCGTCCCCCAGGAAGAGGCGCTGAAGGCCTGGCCAATGTACAGCAGGTATTTCCTGGCCGTGCTACTTCCTTTTTGTTTTAGTCAAAAGTACGTTAGTTGTTTTGTCTGGATTAAGTCATGTAACTTGATTTGATTTTTGCTGGATTCGAGGAGAAGAAATCGATGTTGCATGTTATGATTTGAGTTGAATCTTGTGTCGCGCATTGCAGGGAGGAGTCGGACGACGAGGAACTTGAGAAGGTGGCGGACCTGTTGTTGGCCCAGATACTCAGCAGGCCACGGCCTTTGCGCTGAATTGAATTTTGGTTGAGAGAGAAAGACAAGAAATTGTTCCGGGCGCTGGAATGCCATAGGATCCCCTTGTCTGCTGGGATTCCGATTATTCTGACTTCCGCGTTGTATATTGTCCGATGGAGGGAATAGTAATTTTCAAAAAATGTGGTATTCAATATTCAGGTTACTCTCACTTCTGGATCCTATTTTTGTTAATCGAACATGCATGTCAATCACACCGGCTTCTCATGGAGCCGTATCAGTCGTGTGATCATTGATCATTACCTTGTTTCTGGTGTTTCCGTTCCACCTAACGTCAAGAGGTCATTGCAATTAAGCGCCGAATTCTGAAGAAAAAGTAGCTAAGTAACATTAATTTATTCGTAGCGCAATTGCAAATTTCATATTACAGAACCGAATACGAATTTTCCATTTATTCAAATCAGAAATACAGTTGTTGCTTTACCAAACTGAACAACACAATGAATCAAACACGTACATACGATAGATAGAATAAGCGATAAAGTCAGAATACACGATCACTGCTTCCGTCAACGTCCTAATTAGGCGACGCAACATGACGGATCATGACAGCGATTGATGCCTCGACGAGGAAGCACGTAAATAAGATTTCTATAAGCGCCCTGAGATCTTTCACTAGATCGATCACGGCCGGGGTCAGTGCGGGCAGCCAGCGTTTGCGCTGTGGGTGCCGCACGAGGGGCCCGCGCCCAGCCGCTGCATGTACATTTGCCGGAGAAGCTGCACCGCCACACCGTCGCCGCCGGCGTGGACGGCCTCCCCTGCCGGTATCCACACGTCGCCGACGAGCTGCCGAGCCGCGACGGTTCTAAAGACGCACTAGCTGCACATGCTATAATTGGCATGCATGCCCTAACCAATAAACTAACTAATCTGAGAATACGTAAGAGACTGTCAACTTTGCCTGGACCTGTTCGTGACTTCGAGTTTGGTGCCAAACTTTTCAACGCTAATTCATAGTTGCACACGGGTTTATATGCTCCAAGGTGAAAATAGTGTTATTAAAAAAAAATACACAAGTGCATGCCTATGTCCCATGTGTAAATGTGATTTTTCGTTGAAAAAGGCAAGTGTGATGGCATGTATTCAAATACAATCTTAATGTGATGCCATGCAATCTTTCCATGTTCTTGAAAAAAAAAGTTGATTGATAACAACAGATAAATAGTCGGATAAGCACCGACACAATTTGCAAAAAAAAAGTTGGTTTCCAAATTGAGAGCATAATAACTAATATTTTTTGTTGATTACTACAAAGAAACAAGACAATAGCCGGAATTAGTTTGTTGAAAAAGATGCATGGATGTTATGCTCAAGTACATGTTTATAAATATTTGAGTGATGCATTATTGGTGTGGGCTTCTATTTGGTAGTCACGTGTAGAACAAGGAACCAACGGTCGCTTTCACACAATGGTTACATTTTTCGTGTACATTTTTGAAAAATAAATCGCTAACTTTAAAAAATTTGAACATTCATAAACTTTATACTTTCAAAATACTCAACTTAAGGAAATTATTTCATAAATTTAAAGTTGAAAATATCCAACATTGCAAACTTCTAGAAGTTCCAAATTTCTTGATTTCAAACTTTCAAAAAACATATTGAATTTTTTTGTAATTTCAAGATATTCAAACTCTCATATTTCCAATTTTGGAACCAAACTTTCACAAAATTTACGACTTGAAAATTGAGAGGGGGTAGTGAAAGGCCCACGGGTAGACGTGAAAATGCAAACTCTAGTTTAGTGTTCAAGAAAAGAATATGGAAATAGATAAGCATAGACATACTATTTTACTATGAAAAAATCGTAGTGATCTCACTCTCTAATTATTTATATATTACCAACGACCAACACTGTACAATATAATTGCTGAGAACTTTTGTTTCAACAAAAATAATAATTAAATGTGATTAAGTTGTACCCTAAAGATTGCTAAGGGATCTCTTTGCAAAGTGTTTTATGATGCTTTGATTTCATTATTACATCTTTTTTCTCAAGTGCTCGCTCGTTGTGGACAGCGTTGGCGAGTACCACTCTGCGACCGGCGCAGAGTGTAGCGGGCGATGCAAGGGAAACTATGGGAAGAAAGGAAAACGTGAGGAGCCAGTGATGATCACGGATTTTGTGCCGGCAAAGAAAAAAATGAGGCTCAACGAGGATGCTGCCAATGACAGTATGCCAACGACGGACTATGGACGATATACAGTAACGGATGTTTATCGGAACCCTACATACACAGTAACCCACTAGGAGCGTGCAGAACAACGACAACTGAGCCTACTATGGACGATATACAACCAACGACGGACACTCACCACTCTACGCCTACGCCTTCGCCAAAGTCCAAAGTCACAAGTCACGCGCATACCGCACGCGGCTTGTGACAATGGCTTCATATTTATAGAGGGGGAGATTGGAGGGAAGAGATGGAGTATGGTGTTGTGGGATGAAGATACTCCCTATGCTGCTGTTTGTTGGGATCGATGGATGGGGACAGCTGAGATCCATGGTGCTGGACGGTTCAGATCCATACTGGTGTGGATCGGTGACATGGCTGGACTCACAGCGAATGCTCCTTGATTCATGGGCTATATTATAATATTATGCTCTTCCACTTGCAGCTCGATGGGAGCAACCTTGCTGAGCGAATGCTCCTTGATTGATGGGCTATATTATAATATTATGCTCTTCCACTTACAGCTCGATGGGAGCTACCTTGCTGCTTGATGGTAGTAGCAATGGACGATCGAGATGTGATGAGTCTTGGATCGGTGACCTGGACACTTCTACTGACTGCATGCATGCCGTGGTAATAGGGTGGTCCCATTCTTGCCCGTGGTAGTAATGCAGACCAGGAGGACTAGTTGTACATTTCTTTTGCATGGGGTGTGGATTACCAATAATTGCGTACTGAAGGCGTTGAAGAGTGCAAGCTACTCCACTTGCTGGATAAGTTCACTGTGATTAGTTTCTTTACTGTAGTACTAATAAATCATGACAGACTAATCTACTCCTATATGTACAGGATTCATCCATCCCATTTAAATGGTTTCTTAAACTATTTAATCCTATCTTCATCGCAGAGAAAGACTGAGAGCGTTTCAAATGCAGAATAGCTTTCTTCCATGTACATCATCGAATTGCAAACCATTCAAAATAGAAATATTATCAACTTTAGCAAATAACCTGTTCGTCTAACAAACTGAGATGGGAGCGCATAACGCAAGACGGCCGAAACAATATGGCACGCAGACAAATAGCAGACCATGTCACTCACACGTCATTGGACCAACAATTGAAACGCAAAATTCCAAACAAGTGCAGCTGCTGCTGCTCAAAGTTCAGTGTAGGATCCATGATCATCCTGGGAGATAACTTGCGCCCTCGGACAGCACAGCCGCCACAAACTCACGGGACGACTGCATCACTAGTGCAAGCTTCACGTCCTGCTCATGAATATCCTTTGGGTGTCTATGTCGACCAGCACGCGCTACATGGTGATCATGCTGGGGTGAAGCATGACAACGGACATCTTCTTGCGCATATCCACGTACCTACACAACAACAAACCAACAAAGACTCACCTCCACGGCACAAGCAAGACAAACCATCAACTCCACTCGGCATCTCCACTCCAATTAACTTCTAATTTACAACGCAAAACGGCCGAAACAATATGGCACGCACATAAGTAGCAGACCATGTCAGCCACACCTCAGTGGACCAACCATAAATCGAAACGCAAAAATCCAACCTAGTGCAGCAGCTGCTGCTCAAAGTTCAGTGTAGGATCCATGATCATCCTGGGAGGTAACTTGCACCCTCCGACGGCACCGCCGCCGCAAACTCGCGGGAGGACTGCATTGCCTCATTGGCCATCATCGGCTCCTATTCATCAATGCTCCAGCATCTAATTAACAAGCACTTTGTGAGCTCACTTCCAGTATATATGCTCCAGCATCCAAGTACTAACAGGAGCTCCGGTTCTTCGGTCCATCTACACCTGAAACTATATCAAATCAAGTACCTTTTAGCATAGGCAAGACCAGTGCACATAGAAGTTAGATTACAGCGCTTCTCTGATATACACGTATAGGCAGAGACCACTTTGTCGACAAAATGACACATGAGATACGCAGAGACCACTAGACATACCCAAGAAAAAAGTAGCAGGAAAAATGCACACGACTCGGATGGATACCAATTGACAACTTTGTTACAGATGAATCACGTGTATATGCAAGAAATATCCAAACTCGCCAGGTTCTTAATTTTGGAGACACAAACTGAGATACAAAATAAGATGAGATAGTGCAAACATAATTGCTACAGCACATACACCATGCCAAATTGGTCTAGCAATGAAAGATGAATCTTTCAGGTTCAAGCTGCAACAAATAAATCTACCTTCATAATCAGTTTCCGTCCAGCAGCCATGGCCAGAACTTGCTAGCTAGGTATGCCCATCAGCTAGAGCTAAACATGCACAAGTCGTCCATCCACTTGATGGATGGAACACAGGACCATGTCTGGATATATTTGGTATCTAGGTCTAAACATTCAATAGTGTTAAATGAACACTCTGAACTAAGGCCAGCGAACTACAAGCATCCACATCTAACAGGGCAGGTGTGTGTGTAGTACCTGCGGTCTTGGTCGGTGCGGATGAGGCAAAGCTTGCTGCCCCTGGTTCCGAGGCCTTGCACAGGTGGACACCGTCAGCATCAGCTCCTCCCAGCTTTGCCCAGCACCAACGTGGCAGTGGGACCAGCTTGGTCGTTCCCGGACCTGCACTTGGCCCTCGGTCAAGCATGTCTGGTATTGTGCTCCAGCTGGTCACCAGGAGTGGGGCAGCCTTGAATCCAGCATCTGCACATTTTTTTAATTTCTCATCAAATGTGCAGCCACCAAATATGAAAACTTGCTTCAAATAATTTACCATGTGATCACTATTCATCAAACCACAAACGGGCAGAAGTACGAAATTAGAATCTAAATTCACAAAACAAATAACGACATGTATCATTTCATACCAGAATAAAGGGTAAATCTAACACTGTTCGTGTAAGGTTGGTTTGAATTTCAGGTTGCATTTAAACAACAATTGCAATGAGATGACCATTACCATTTTGTAATATTTGATCTTACATACACACATGAAATCTAATAACCAGGCCTAGATGTAAATTTCTTAGCAACACCCGAGAACTTACCAAAACCACGGAGGTGTAAAGGCCACGCTGCCACTGTCGTAGCAAGTTAGCACGGAAGTGAAACAGCAAGCTGAAGAAACATCAAGTCCACCTCTCCGCTTGCAACACCTCCGGGTACCACTGGTCCAAGAACAAGGATCGGCAACTCAGCACCTGCACAACAACAATCCAACAAAGACTCAGCTCCACGGCACAAGAAGACAAACAATCAACATTTCCGGGATTACACACTGCTCATAACTCCATCTATCCATCACATGAAAGAGGATCTAGTTAAGCTTGGTACATCATACATACCAAACAAATGGCAAGAGACTCCCTTTACACACGGTATTGTTTGATGCATGTATACTCTCACACACTAGTTAGTCAGCACTAACTAAGCCTAGTTTGTCAACATTTGATTGAGCATTCAAGTTGGTAACATAGAAAATTTAGCATTGCAAGCAAGACAATAAAATCAAACATTCCATAATCCAAAACATCACAGAAGGATGACCAAAAACCCCATTCGATGTCTTGTCACAATAAAACAAGTAGCTAAAACAGCAGATATGGCAAGAAGTGAAATAGGCAAGACCGATGCACATAGAAGCTAGATTACAATGCTTCTAGGTGCACGATATACACGCATAGGCAGAGACCACTTCATCCACAAAATAACACATGCTATAGGCAGAGACCACTAGACATATTCAAGAATAACGTAGCAGTAAAATGCACATGACTCGGATGGATATAAATCGACAACTTTGCTACAGATGAATCAGCTACATAGCAACAAATATCCAAACTGCACAGGTCGCCTTACAAGTTCAGGTTGCTCTGAATTTTAGAGACCTAAACTGTGATACAAAATAAGATGAAATGGTGCAAACAAAATTTTCATGCTCGATGTGCTACCATCAGGAAAAGCCAGCTATCCTTTCTAGAATTTATTTTGCAGACAAAAAGACTGAGTAATGGTTGGATTCCACTGTCTAAGCAGGCATAAGAATCCACAAGTCATTTATGTGCACGTACAAATAAACCATCTAAAGGAGCCAATCTCTTCACAAGTTATTTTAGAGACAAAGCACAAAGTCCATGACATGTTGCTATCAATCCAAGAAACATCAAGGATTATTTCCTTCATGACACATGTAGACTTGACATTCCATTCCAGTCCAGTATACCAACAAACTATCATGGGGCATCCAGCACTTAAGTTGGCTGAAAAGATCTTGAAATAACTTAGGAGAAAACACATGCTTCCTCTATATGGCACTAGCTGAATCAAACAAGCTAACTGTCTAGGAAATAATTTTCTTATCATCTAAAACCATGAAACATTTTCATGCTTAATTTTGACAATACAGCACTAAGTTATATTACCCACCAGAGGAAAAGGCTTTATATTATTGTGCAGCACAAGCCATGGCTACCTATACGATAACACCTTTCTTGGTAGCTGCCAAAGGAAACACTCACAAAAGAGACACAAAACTAGAGCATATATGACTAGATGAACATCTCATCTAAATTGAAGACTCTTCTAATATCAAAGTAAGCAACTAATGGTGCATATGCAATAGTCAGAATATGTAAGCACAAGAGGAGTCAAAACAGCAGCTAACTTAACGAGCGATGAGCAGAAATCATCATTCTAGGTACCAGAGGAAACTGAGGCTGCAACCTTAATAACTAATACTACTTTCGGTACGTAATCTTGGTCTTCTTTCAAATTGAAGAGAGACCCAGTTACTAAAGAATCCATCTTTAACACATACGACATGGATGTTGTTGTTGTTTCAAAAGTGAAATAGACGGCAGGAAAAAAAGGAGGTATAAGATATTAATTGTTGGTAAAGATACCTTCTTGCTGTGCATGAACCTTGTACCTAGCAGGCGTCGCTTCTCCGCCTTCGCTCGCAGGAGCATGGAGCCACAGAGTTGTCTGTGTCGCAGATGCGACACCATGGATCATCGCTGCCTGAAAATACATTAGGCATTATTAGTTGGCTGAAAAGATCTTGAAATAACTTGGGAGAAAATTCATGCTTACTCTATATGGCAATAGCTGAATTAAACAAGCTAACTGTATAGGAAAGAATTTCCAATTATCTAAAACCATGAAACACTTTCATGCTTAATTTTGATAGTACAGCACTTAAGTTGTATTACCAACCAGAGGAAAAGTCTTATGTTAGTGTGCAGCACAAGCCATGGCTACCCCTATAATAACATCTTTCTTGATAGCTGGCAAAGAAAACACTCACAAAGGAGACACAAAACTAGAGCACATATGACTGGAAACATCTCATCTAAATTGAAGACTCTTACAATATCAAAGTAAGCAACTAATGGTGCAAATGCAATAGTCACAACATGTAAGCATTTTATTTCTGTAGCAAGTGAAGCTCAACTACTTAATTGGACTAGACAATTGGAAGGCGTGTAATTTGAAAAGAAGAAAAACTTGACATACTCAAGAAAAATGTAGCACGAAAATTACACACAACTTGGATGGATACCAATCGAAAACTTTGCTACGGATGAATCAGCTATATATGCAAACACATATCTAAACTGCGCAGGTTCGCTCACAAGTTCAGGTTACTCTGAATTTTCAGGACCCAAAAGCGTGATACAGAAAAAGATTAAACAGTGCAAACACAATTGCTACAGCGTGCAATATGCCAAATTGGTCAAGCAGTGTAAGATGAATCTTCAGGTTTAGGTTGAATAAAATAAATCTATCTTCATAACCAGTTTTCGTCCAGCAGCCATGGCCAGAACCTGCTAGCTAGGCATGCACATCAGCTAGCTAGCTGCAAGGGAAAAAAAAACTGAGTTCGGACATGCACATCAGCTATCTAGCATCAGGAAAACATCACACACAACTAGCATCAGCTAGACATGCACAAAACGTCCAAACTCGCTTCTCAGATCAGAGAACCATGCTCACATCTCAGTTTATACCAAACACCAAGCACATAACTACATAAGAATGTCCGGCCAACCGGAACCCTCCAAGCCCTGTCCAGTAACAAACCGCTCTTACGTGTCAAAGAATTGTTGGGGTTGTACATCACCTGCTTGACAACAAACCAAGAATTGATGGTCTCGTCCATCACCTGCGGCGCTCGACAAGGACCTTGCTGAAACCCCAACATACACTGAGTTACAGATGAGTTGCAGCTCAAGCAAAGTTATTCAGGTAGGTTGCATTGAGCAAGAATGGCACTCAAGAAAGTGAGCAGCAACCAGAGGAAAGCCTCATTCATTGGCGGAGGGAGGGAGTGGCGAATTACCTGGAAGGCGCAGGTGACGCGAGGAAGAGATGTGGTCGTCCCCGACGGCCTGGACGGCGGGCGACATGAACAGCTCGTCGGCCGAAAGCTCTTCCTGGAAGTAGCAAGGTGCTGTCAGACCGGACATCAATTCAGAAAGTTGAAAGACAGGGGGATAGGAAACGGAAATGGATTCAAACGCGAGCAAGCATAGGGGAAAAATCGACCTTTGGATGTCAGTTCTCGTCGTCACAGGCAGGCAGAGGGGACTGGACGCAGAGGTCGGGGAAGAAGCTAGGAGCAGGGGACGCCCTCAAGCTGCAGGGGTCGACGACGGTGGCGTTGAAGGCCAGCTTCAGGTCCAGCCGCGCGTCCCCTGCAACTCGACCAGCCATCACCCCGGCCGTCGTCGCCGACCACGCCACGGTTCCGGTGCCGGCCGGCGGAGGCGACGAAGGTGTCCATGTTGGCCCAGGACCCGAGCGCGGCCACGACGAGCTTCTCGACGCCGGCCTGTACCGCGAGGGAGCGCAGCCTCAGCGCCGGCGGCCTCCTAGCCCTCCCGCCATCAGCTGATTTCAGCCGCCGCCGCCGCCGCCATGCTCCAGCGCCGGAGCTAGGGTTTGTGGTGGGGCGGCGATTTGGGCGGTGGAATCGGGATAGGAGGAGGATCTGGTGTCGTGGCGGTGGTCTGCGGCGCGCGGAGTCGCCGGAGTAGGCCGGCGACGAGGCAGCGGAAAAAGTGGATCTGGAGGTGGCGTCGCTGGGAGGAGGAGAGAGTGGAGAGGTCTGCTGCGGGAGTGCTGGGTGGGGTTCAAAATTTTGCCCAAACAAAGGGTTGTCCAAAATTTTGTCTCCCGCGTTTGGACCCAAAATTTTGCCTCCGAAATCAAATATGCGTGGCGGGGTTTGGCGGGCGGCGGTCTTCCCAAATTTCGTTTTAACGGAGCACTCTTCCGAAATTTGATTTTGGCGCCGCCTCACCCGCTTACTAGGTATCCATGTACGACAACATCAACGTGAGATGCGTGCAACTTGCCACGAAATATTGGCACGCTCAAATAAAACAAACATAAGAAAATACACGACAACACATACGGGTCAAGAGTAAGCAATGCTACCGGATATCAATCTAAAATATATTGCATAATTTGTAAGGTCCAAGAGATATTACATCTTCTTCCCCGTGATTGACGACCCTGGAGACATTGGACGAAACCTCAGCATGCTCCGGGTAATCGGGAAGACAAGAAAAATGTGACCCACCCGATGATCCAGTGTGTGGTGATGGCAATGAGACGGGAAAAATTGACCCAAAAAAGCATGTATATGCACCCAAACAGGGCATGCAAGTTTTTGTTAAAAAAAGTGAATCCGGATTCCCTCCAAATTAACAGAACCTTCACTCGTGGCTTACCTTTGGATAGCCACTCCAGACACATTGTGGACCATGGTGGGGGAGTCGTCGTCATAGACTAATATTACATAAGCTAGGAAATGATTATTACCTTTCAACTATTTCGTTTCGCCGGCTCGCATAGACTAATCTTAGATAAACTAGGTTCCTTAAGCTATGTCAGCCAACGATTATTGCACATCATTTTATAAGTTACGATACACGGAAAAATACAGTGTCTACCGCCCCATCATAGGTAAAAGATACTTTTCCATGATTAGTATTAAGCACGCGCGCCATAATCATTTATTCTTGTATCGGTAAATACGTGTGGTGTGCATAATATTTTCAGTCTTACTAATGCCTATAGATAATCATTGGTCGCAACAATTGTGCGAGAGAACCGGAAAAGTATGTGTGTTAATAACAGCGGAAGACTTGGTATTTTATGCTTATCTACATACATTATCACCATTAGTGAAAATCGGGTGAGAAACCCAAAAAAAAATAGTGTGTGTGTGTGTGTGTGTGTGTGTGTGTGTGTGTGTTGAAAATGGGTAGTAGAATTTTATGCGGGAAAATTGTCAATCGTTCAAATAGGCGGGTAAACAGACAAATCAAAAATAGACGGGGAAACTGCCAAATAGAACGTTGGCGGGAAAATGACAAAAATGAAAAAAGGTGGAAAACTATCACCTAAAACGGGTGAGAAAAGTACAAAACAAAAATGGTCGGGAAACAGTCAAATGGAAAATAGATGGAAAAACTCTCAAAACAAAAATAGGCGGGAAAACTAAGAACTGGCAAATAAAAAATGGCCGGGATACTACCAAAATGAAAAATGGACGGAAAAAAGTGACAAATAAAAGAGGGCAGAAAAACTACAAAAAAACGCACCGGAAAATTAGCGTAAGAACTACCAATCAAAAACTGGAGGAAAGTCTCTCAAAACGTAAATGGTTGGGTGCCTAATCTCAAAACATGCAAGAAAACTGCCAAAATGAAAAATGGGTGCAAAAACTGCCTAGTGTTCCATGCATGATGTAGGACTTGATATTTTATGCTTAGAAACTAGATCATACCACTTACAAAATCACCAGTCGCGAAAATTGGGTGAGAAACCCCAAAAGGTATGTGTGTGGCTAAAACAGGCAGTATAAGTGTCAAAGATCAAAATGGGTGGCAAAACTATTGAATAGATAATGGGCCAGAAAACTGCCAACCTGGAAAGGGTAGGAAAACTATTAAATAAAAACAGTGGACAATAGCCCCTGGAAATAGGGTGCCGGTTTGCAAAAACAAGAAATGGGTAGGGAAACTGCAAAACTAAATTTAGTGTGCTATAACACCCAACATTTGGGTGAGTAAACACTAGAACAACGTCTCCATAATCGTGTGCATATCAAGAAAACGAGGGAATAACGCAAAAACAATGTGCTATTTAACCTTCGAGGACAAGTGAGAGAAACAACACCAAAACGAGTCGGTATTTTCTTCGAGATTTCTATTCGGTGACCATTTTTTTGTTTACAAATAAGATATTTTCCTAATCCACGGCTTATTCCGCATAGTTTTTATTGTTAAGAAAGCGAAATGCAAAAATTTAAGATGTTGGGGTGATTCGAGTTATAACCTTATTTGGAGTATAAAGCATATAGTACTTTATTCCATATCTTCAAAGGCGTGATTTATTTATATGTATGGTCTTACGTTTCATTGGTGGTATGGATTCTAAACGCGTACTAGCTAGGCTTGCTTATTACTCCCTCCGTTTTTTAATATAAGATGTTTTAGCATTTGTCCATATTCACATATATCTAGATGTATGTAGACATATTTTAGTGTGTATGTGCACTCATATTAGTATGCATGTAGACAACATGTTGGATAGGTAAAACTTTTTATATTTATGCACGGAGGGAGTACTATTTTTACTCAGGGTCTACAAATTAGACACGCTACTGCATGCAAGGCGTCTAGGTAACTAGACACAAAGGTCAGTAGTCACGTACACATGCCGTGCTACACAGTCACCAGAATATCCATGCATGCCACTCGTGTTTCACGTCGTATTAATGCATGCGCATGCACATGCACATGCACATGCACATGCAACTAAGGACTTGCTAGCCAACTGCTCCCTCCGTTCCGAAAAGGATGAGTTCCATTTGTTCAAAAGTGGATGTATCTAGACATGTTACAAGTATAGATACATCCGCATTTGGACAAATGGAAGTCATCTTTTCCTAACGGAGGGAGTAGTTAGCTTGCAGCGACCAAGAACTGCCTCGTCGCCCATCGCGAGCTTGGCCACGGCCACGCGACGGCGCAATCGCTACCCTTCTCAGCGGCACCAATGTAGGTAGGCTAAGAAGGTTGACGTCGCCGGAATCGCCAATGATCTCACCTGAGTACTCAACAGGGCATACACGTACGTGCACATGGTGCTTATCGGTAGGCTTGCTGACGTAGATGAAGTAAACACCGACCCCAGGGCACCCGGCCACGACAGGCTGGGAAGTCGAGAGAGGGAGACGACCGACAGTGCGGCCACGGTATAGATGTCCCGACCGTAGTGGTGGGGTGGGGGTGGAGCGTGGACGAGCACGGGAAGAGGGGCGAGCTCACCAAATCGCCGAGTGGCGGTGGAGCTCGTCGAATCGAGCATGTGGTAGCAATTTGAGATTTTATGGATTCTTATTGGCATGTGGATACATTGTTTCTCAATTGATCGTGATTCGTGAAGAACCTTTCATATGATTTTTAGAACGAGGCAATTTCTAAACTAGGCAAAAAAAAAAAGCAGTCGTGCATATGTTAAAAGACTCAATATTTTATGCTTTACAAACTAATTCGGCATGTCGCCAGTTGGGTCGGGAAAACAAAAGTATGTAAGTACATGTGTTTTCAGTCCCATGGACAAAGCACAAAGCAAATTAGAGATTCCATCCAGTCCCATGGATGGATCGATTGTTGTCTCATGCACGTAGCAATAGCATGCATGTAGGTGAGTGAATTAACTAATTAACACGTTGTTGATCGATCGGCCGGCCGGGTTGTACATGCACGTACGTACGTATTAGTTTGATCGATCGGATTTGAGGAGCTGCTAGCTAGTAGGTCGTTCGTTGCAACGTTTCTTCGATTGCGATGATTCGATTCCGTTTTGTTTGGAGCGCGCACGACGGCACGGGAGAGAGAGAGAGGGTCCCTCCTCGCCGCGCGAGAGGGAGAAAAAAAAACAAAAAAGGGCGATCGAAAAAGCAGGGGGCACGGGAGATTCCAGCCGGCTGGCAGCGTCTCGCACGTCAAAGCGGCCGAGCGTGCTCGTGAAAGAGAGAGTCCGGCCTGGCCGCTGCGAGAGTTTCATGAGAGTACTAAATGGGAGTGATCGCGTTTTGCTTGACCGTCGCCTTCTAACACCCGCGCCGAGACGACGAGCGCCATGATCACCACCACCGGCGCGGCAGGATTCGACCGCGTCATCGGTCACTCTAGAGAGAGTGTTGTTTGTGCTATCTATGAATGTGCTCCCGGTACGAACTAAGGAATGCACAGCAAAGAGATGGATGGATATAGATCTCGACGGCGACCTTGGCGCCGTGTTTAAAAGGGAGGAGAGCGGCTGCTGCGTTTGTTTGAACGCATGCATGTGTACGTAGGCAGGGCCGTTACGTGTGCGGCTGGGAGAGGCCCTGCGCTTTAGGAGCATTTGAATATCTAAAAAAGGGTTATATTTAGTAACGGAGGAAGTAGTACAATTTGAAGTCAAACCGACTATGCACTTCCGGCATATATGGCGGCATGCATTCATATGAACTGTGACCGGAGATTTTCTCCGACTGGTCAAATTTGAAAGCTAACTTACACATGTATATCCAATTCATGACATTATTTTTTTTACGGAACGCAGCGAGCGCGGACAAGATTTTCTTAGGACAAGATCTCAACAAGTATATCTTATGAGATGGGCCCTTTCCCACTAATGCTATTCTCATCAACTACCGAGCATAATTCAATGCTTCATCGGGATTCTGTGACACGACGCGACTGTACCGAGAACTTACCTTATGCGTATCAGCGGCGCAGATTTTTGTCCCTCCCATTGCATTGGAATGCACATGCATGTTTACTAGTCTCTTGAATAGAGGATCTCACTAGCCGAGTTCCATGCATATCCCATCTACTCGAAAAGAAATCATCATCGCTGATTTTCTTGGGTGGATAGCCCTAGCTACGGCAAGCCGCCAGCTCGTGCTCACGGCGATCTACGCATCATCCTCTTCACGAAAGGGTCAGTTAAGTCATCTTCCCCGAGGCGGAGCTGCTCATATCATGGATCCTACATCACCATCGTTGTACACTTGTACGTACTCGCGCTCCCCGTTGTATTCTCTAGATCCTGCGGCGTCATCATCACACTGCCATTTGTCGAAGAACGCGTATCCGACATCGGTCCCCTAATCAAAAATTGGAAACCCTAAGCCTAACGTGGTGAGATAGAACACCAGCTGGACAAGTAGATACCATAAGAGAATTTTTAAATTGAGAGTGATTTCTAACATCCAAAATTTATTTATTTATTTTTTAACAATATGCCGGACATAATTAAACCCTCTTGGTTCCATTTAACGTATACATGCACCTACAAGTTCATCCATCAGCTCAAGGTGTCATACCATGTTGAATATAAGCACCAACCGATGAAAAATGGTGGGAAATAATCAAACAGGTAGCATCGATCATATGCATCTTAGCCATCTGGTCTTAGGCGAGTCGCTATAAGCCGCATGATCTACACTAGCTACACTGGGCCCAGTTATATATGTTTCCTCAGAGAAAGCTTCTACAAATCATTCAGTGATTGATTCAGAGAGATTCGCACATGAACATGGTCTGAGCACGCCCTCCACCCAAACCCCCATGGTCTGCGCGAGGCCCGACATCACGGCCGGCGACGAGGTATTGCGGTGGATCCAAAGCTTCACGCCCTCGCTGGCAACGGATACGAAATAACGCGGGGCCGCGATGGGGATGCGCGGCCACGCCCATGGCTGCAACGGCGAGTAGCTCAGGTCTGCGACGCTGAAGAGGCGGCCACGGCGTGCCGGATGCATGGAGGGTGGCATCATGCACGAGGAGCAGCGCAGTAGGAGTAGTAGCAACTGGGAAGAAGATAATGATAACTGATAAGTACGTGCGGATAGAGAGAGGGAATTTGAAACCGAAGTCTCGATCGACAGCGATAGGTGGCCCGTCCAGGCTCGCGCTAGGCCGAGATGTGACGAATGTGCGCATATTAGGATGCAATCTAATTTGCCTTGTAAACAGTGCATTCGATCGAGGCCCTGCTCAGCTATATATACAGCTCTAGAGTTTACTCATAGAAACAAAAAATAAATAAAACAAAGAACCGCAAACTACAAGGAAGCCCTGCTCAGCTAGGATTCATGCGTGGCGATGGCCGGCTTACATATAGTCGGCGAAGATACGGCCGATCAACCGGGGGGAGGTGGGTAGCCACTGTTTGGGCTGTGCGTTCCGCAGGACGGCCCTGGCCTTCCCGACAGCCGCCGCCGATAGCAATGCCGGACGACGGACTCGCCGGTCCATCCGTCGCCTCCCACTCCCACCATCCGCGCCGGCCTCGCCGCGACGAGGACCGCCACCATCACCATCAAGAACACCACCGGTGCAGTAAAATTCGACCGCTCCATCGACGTAATTACGGCACCGTCGCCGAGTAATCACCGTCGTCGTATGACATGCGCGTTGGCTGCAGAGGAACTTATTTATAGCTAGACTAGAAAGAGAATACTAACAAAATTGGAGCTGATCGATCGCGCGGCTGCTCCGCTTGTTTGAACGCTTAGCGCGTTACGTGTTCGGCTGGGAGAGTCCCGGCGCGCAAGGGGGCCTACGCGGATGCTGCTCGGACCGTGCATCTTGGCTGCCGGATGCAACGGCCGTCCGAGTGTACACGAGGGTTGGCCAGCAGACCACACAACGGAAGAAGACGGTACAAAGGTAGACTCTTTTCTCTTTTATAAACTTCAATTTTAGAGCACTTGTGACTGATAATAGTTCTTATTTTAGAGCACTTGTGACCGTACGATGATGCAGGTTTATTGACAATACTAATTTGAAGTAGACAAGGCCCACCAAATGAGAAGCTTTCATCCGTTCTGGGTGTGTGTTTTTGTTTGTTATAATTGAGCATTTTGACGCCCAGGGGTTAATTTCTAGTAAGAATTTGTAGTCAAAGGCCACACTTCCGGCGTACATGCCGGTATGCATTTATATTAATTGTGTGGTCGGAGATTTTCTCCGGACGGTCACTTTTCGAAGCTCCCTGATATACTACCTCGATTCAAAATAAGTGAGTTATTTGCACTGGTGGTCACACAACTCGACAACTATGTGCACTTAAGTCACACATCTGGATAACTGAATTTTTTGGTCACACAACTCGTCATCTGGTGCACTTAAGTCACTGACCCCACCTGTCAGGCCGTTTTCCGTTGAAGTTGATGCTGACTGGACACGTAATTTTGCAAAAAAAACCCTGTATTTTTGTACATTTGCAAAAAAAAACCTGTATTTTTTTCAAAAAAACCCCTGAATTTTTGAAATGTCCAAGACGGGCTAGGGTCAAGGAGCCGGAGCCCGTCCCCCAGGAAGAGGCGCTGAAGGCCTGGCCAATGTACAGCAGGTATTTCCTGGCCGTGCTACTTCCTTTTTGTTTTAGTCAAAAGTACGTTAGTTGTTTTGTCTGGATTAAGTCATGTAACTTGATTTGATTTTTGCTGGATTCGAGGAGAAGAAATCGATGTTGCATGTTATGATTTGAGTTGAATCTTGTGTCGCGCATTGCAGGGAGGAGTCGGACGACGAGGAACTTGAGAAGGTGGCGGACCTGTTGTTGGCCCAGATACTCAGCAGGCCACGGCCTTTGCGCTGAATTGAATTTTGGTTGAGAGAGAAAGACAAGAAATTGTTCCGGGCGCTGGAATGCCATAGGATCCCCTTGTCTGCTGGGATTCCGATTATTCTGACTTCCGCGTTGTATATTGTCCGATGGAGGGAATAGTAATTTTCAAAAAATGTGGTATTCAATATTCAGGTTACTCTCACTTCTGGATCCTATTTTTGTTAATCGAACATGCATGTCAATCACACCGGCTTCTCATGGAGCCGTATCAGTCGTGTGATCATTGATCATTACCTTGTTTCTGGTGTTTCCGTTCCACCTAACGTCAAGAGGTCATTGCAATTAAGCGCCGAATTCTGAAGAAAAAGTAGCTAAGTAACATTAATTTATTCGTAGCGCAATTGCAAATTTCATATTACAGAACCGAATACGAATTTTCCATTTATTCAAATCAGAAATACAGTTGTTGCTTTACCAAACTGAACAACACAATGAATCAAACACGTACATACGATAGATAGAATAAGCGATAAAGTCAGAATACACGATCACTGCTTCCGTCAACGTCCTAATTAGGCGACGCAACATGACGGATCATGACAGCGATTGATGCCTCGACGAGGAAGCACGTAAATAAGATTTCTATAAGCGCCCTGAGATCTTTCACTAGATCGATCACGGCCGGGGTCAGTGCGGGCAGCCAGCGTTTGCGCTGTGGGTGCCGCACGAGGGGCCCGCGCCCAGCCGCTGCATGTACATTTGCCGGAGAAGCTGCACCGCCACACCGTCGCCGCCGGCGTGGACGGCCTCCCCTGCCGGTATCCACACGTCGCCGACGAGCTGCCGAGCCGCGACGGTTCTAAAGACGCACTAGCTGCACATGCTATAATTGGCATGCATGCCCTAACCAATAAACTAACTAATCTGAGAATACGTAAGAGACTGTCAACTTTGCCTGGACCTGTTCGTGACTTCGAGTTTGGTGCCAAACTTTTCAACGCTAATTCATAGTTGCACACGGGTTTATATGCTCCAAGGTGAAAATAGTGTTATTAAAAAAAAATACACAAGTGCATGCCTATGTCCCATGTGTAAATGTGATTTTTCGTTGAAAAAGGCAAGTGTGATGGCATGTATTCAAATACAATCTTAATGTGATGCCATGCAATCTTTCCATGTTCTTGAAAAAAAAAGTTGATTGATAACAACAGATAAATAGTCGGATAAGCACCGACACAATTTGCAAAAAAAAAGTTGGTTTCCAAATTGAGAGCATAATAACTAATATTTTTTGTTGATTACTACAAAGAAACAAGACAATAGCCGGAATTAGTTTGTTGAAAAAGATGCATGGATGTTATGCTCAAGTACATGTTTATAAATATTTGAGTGATGCATTATTGGTGTGGGCTTCTATTTGGTAGTCACGTGTAGAACAAGGAACCAACGGTCGCTTTCACACAATGGTTACATTTTTCGTGTACATTTTTGAAAAATAAATCGCTAACTTTAAAAAATTTGAACATTCATAAACTTTATACTTTCAAAATACTCAACTTAAGGAAATTATTTCATAAATTTAAAGTTGAAAATATCCAACATTGCAAACTTCTAGAAGTTCCAAATTTCTTGATTTCAAACTTTCAAAAAACATATTGAATTTTTTAATTTCAAGATATTCAAACTCTCATATTTCCAATTTTGGAACCAAACTTTCACAAAATTTACGACTTGAAAATTGAGAGGGGGTAGTGAAAGGCCCACGGGTAGACGTGAAAATGCAAACTCTAGTTTAGTGTTCAAGAAAAGAATATGGAAATAGATAAGCATAGACATACTATTTTACTATGAAAAAATCGTAGTGATCTCACTCTCTAATTATTTATATATTACCAACGACCAACACTGTACAATATAATTGCTGAGAACTTTTGTTTCAACAAAAATAATAATTAAATGTGATTAAGTTGTACCCTAAAGATTGCTAAGGGATCTCTTTGCAAAGTGTTTTATGATGCTTTGATTTCATTATTACATCTTTTTTCTCAAGTGCTCGCTCGTTGTGGACAGCGTTGGCGAGTACCACTCTGCGACCGGCGCAGAGTGTAGCGGGCGATGCAAGGGAAACTATGGGAAGAAAGGAAAACGTGAGGAGCCAGTGATGATCACGGATTTTGTGCCGGCAAAGAAAAAAATGAGGCTCAACGAGGATGCTGCCAATGACAGTATGCCAACGACGGACTATGGACGATATACAGTAACGGATGTTTATCGGAACCCTACATACACAGTAACCCACTAGGAGCGTGCAGAACAACGACAACTGAGCCTACTATGGACGATATACAACCAACGACGGACACTCACCACTCTACGCCTACGCCTTCGCCAAAGTCCAAAGTCACAAGTCACGCGCATACCGCACGCGGCTTGTGACAATGGCTTCATATTTATAGAGGGGGAGATTGGAGGGAAGAGATGGAGTATGGTGTTGTGGGATGAAGATACTCCCTATGCTGCTGTTTGTTGGGATCGATGGATGGGGACAGCTGAGATCCATGGTGCTGGACGGTTCAGATCCATACTGGTGTGGATCGGTGACATGGCTGGACTCACAGCGAATGCTCCTTGATTCATGGGCTATATTATAATATTATGCTCTTCCACTTGCAGCTCGATGGGAGCAACCTTGCTGAGCGAATGCTCCTTGATTGATGGGCTATATTATAATATTATGCTCTTCCACTTACAGCTCGATGGGAGCTACCTTGCTGCTTGATGGTAGTAGCAATGGACGATCGAGATGTGATGAGTCTTGGATCGGTGACCTGGACACTTCTACTGACTGCATGCATGCCGTGGTAATAGGGTGGTCCCATTCTTGCCCGTGGTAGTAATGCAGACCAGGAGGACTAGTTGTACATTTCTTTTGCATGGGGTGTGGATTACCAATAATTGCGTACTGAAGGCGTTGAAGAGTGCAAGCTACTCCACTTGCTGGATAAGTTCACTGTGATTAGTTTCTTTACTGTAGTACTAATAAATCATGACAGACTAATCTACTCCTATATGTACAGGATTCATCCATCCCATTTAAATGGTTTCTTAAACTATTTAATCCTATCTTCATCGCAGAGAAAGACTGAGAGCGTTTCAAATGCAGAATAGCTTTCTTCCATGTACATCATCGAATTGCAAACCATTCAAAATAGAAATATTATCAACTTTAGCAAATAACCTGTTCGTCTAACAAACTGAGATGGGAGCGCATAACGCAAGACGGCCGAAACAATATGGCACGCAGACAAATAGCAGACCATGTCACTCACACGTCATTGGACCAACAATTGAAACGCAAAATTCCAAACAAGTGCAGCTGCTGCTGCTCAAAGTTCAGTGTAGGATCCATGATCATCCTGGGAGATAACTTGCGCCCTCGGACAGCACAGCCGCCACAAACTCACGGGACGACTGCATCACTAGTGCAAGCTTCACGTCCTGCTCATGAATATCCTTTGGGTGTCTATGTCGACCAGCACGCGCTACATGGTGATCATGCTGGGGTGAAGCATGACAACGGACATCTTCTTGCGCATATCCACGTACCTACACAACAACAAACCAACAAAGACTCACCTCCACGGCACAAGCAAGACAAACCATCAACTCCACTCGGCATCTCCACTCCAATTAACTTCTAATTTACAACGCAAAACGGCCGAAACAATATGGCACGCACATAAGTAGCAGACCATGTCAGCCACACCTCAGTGGACCAACCATAAATCGAAACGCAAAAATCCAACCTAGTGCAGCAGCTGCTGCTCAAAGTTCAGTGTAGGATCCATGATCATCCTGGGAGGTAACTTGCACCCTCCGACGGCACCGCCGCCGCAAACTCGCGGGAGGACTGCATTGCCTCATTGGCCATCATCGGCTCCTATTCATCAATGCTCCAGCATCTAATTAACAAGCACTTTGTGAGCTCACTTCCAGTATATATGCTCCAGCATCCAAGTACTAACAGGAGCTCCGGTTCTTCGGTCCATCTACACCTGAAACTATATCAAATCAAGTACCTTTTAGCATAGGCAAGACCAGTGCACATAGAAGTTAGATTACAGCGCTTCTCTGATATACACGTATAGGCAGAGACCACTTTGTCGACAAAATGACACATGAGATACGCAGAGACCACTAGACATACCCAAGAAAAAAGTAGCAGGAAAAATGCACACGACTCGGATGGATACCAATTGACAACTTTGTTACAGATGAATCACGTGTATATGCAAGAAATATCCAAACTCGCCAGGTTCTTAATTTTGGAGACACAAACTGAGATACAAAATAAGATGAGATAGTGCAAACATAATTGCTACAGCACATACACCATGCCAAATTGGTCTAGCAATGAAAGATGAATCTTTCAGGTTCAAGCTGCAACAAATAAATCTACCTTCATAATCAGTTTCCGTCCAGCAGCCATGGCCAGAACTTGCTAGCTAGGTATGCCCATCAGCTAGAGCTAAACATGCACAAGTCGTCCATCCACTTGATGGATGGAACACAGGACCATGTCTGGATATATTTGGTATCTAGGTCTAAACATTCAATAGTGTTAAATGAACACTCTGAACTAAGGCCAGCGAACTACAAGCATCCACATCTAACAGGGCAGGTGTGTGTGTAGTACCTGCGGTCTTGGTCGGTGCGGATGAGGCAAAGCTTGCTGCCCCTGGTTCCGAGGCCTTGCACAGGTGGACACCGTCAGCATCAGCTCCTCCCAGCTTTGCCCAGCACCAACGTGGCAGTGGGACCAGCTTGGTCGTTCCCGGACCTGCACTTGGCCCTCGGTCAAGCATGTCTGGTATTGTGCTCCAGCTGGTCACCAGGAGTGGGGCAGCCTTGAATCCAGCATCTGCACATTTTTTTAATTTCTCATCAAATGTGCAGCCACCAAATATGAAAACTTGCTTCAAATAATTTACCATGTGATCACTATTCATCAAACCACAAACGGGCAGAAGTACGAAATTAGAATCTAAATTCACAAAACAAATAACGACATGTATCATTTCATACCAGAATAAAGGGTAAATCTAACACTGTTCGTGTAAGGTTGGTTTGAATTTCAGGTTGCATTTAAACAACAATTGCAATGAGATGACCATTACCATTTTGTAATATTTGATCTTACATACACACATGAAATCTAATAACCAGGCCTAGATGTAAATTTCTTAGCAACACCCGAGAACTTACCAAAACCACGGAGGTGTAAAGGCCACGCTGCCACTGTCGTAGCAAGTTAGCACGGAAGTGAAACAGCAAGCTGAAGAAACATCAAGTCCACCTCTCCGCTTGCAACACCTCCGGGTACCACTGGTCCAAGAACAAGGATCGGCAACTCAGCACCTGCACAACAACAATCCAACAAAGACTCAGCTCCACGGCACAAGAAGACAAACAATCAACATTTCCGGGATTACACACTGCTCATAACTCCATCTATCCATCACATGAAAGAGGATCTAGTTAAGCTTGGTACATCATACATACCAAACAAATGGCAAGAGACTCCCTTTACACACGGTATTGTTTGATGCATGTATACTCTCACACACTAGTTAGTCAGCACTAACTAAGCCTAGTTTGTCAACATTTGATTGAGCATTCAAGTTGGTAACATAGAAAATTTAGCATTGCAAGCAAGACAATAAAATCAAACATTCCATAATCCAAAACATCACAGAAGGATGACCAAAAACCCCATTCGATGTCTTGTCACAATAAAACAAGTAGCTAAAACAGCAGATATGGCAAGAAGTGAAATAGGCAAGACCGATGCACATAGAAGCTAGATTACAATGCTTCTAGGTGCACGATATACACGCATAGGCAGAGACCACTTCATCCACAAAATAACACATGCTATAGGCAGAGACCACTAGACATATTCAAGAATAACGTAGCAGTAAAATGCACATGACTCGGATGGATATAAATCGACAACTTTGCTACAGATGAATCAGCTACATAGCAACAAATATCCAAACTGCACAGGTCGCCTTACAAGTTCAGGTTGCTCTGAATTTTAGAGACCTAAACTGTGATACAAAATAAGATGAAATGGTGCAAACAAAATTTTCATGCTCGATGTGCTACCATCAGGAAAAGCCAGCTATCCTTTCTAGAATTTATTTTGCAGACAAAAAGACTGAGTAATGGTTGGATTCCACTGTCTAAGCAGGCATAAGAATCCACAAGTCATTTATGTGCACGTACAAATAAACCATCTAAAGGAGCCAATCTCTTCACAAGTTATTTTAGAGACAAAGCACAAAGTCCATGACATGTTGCTATCAATCCAAGAAACATCAAGGATTATTTCCTTCATGACACATGTAGACTTGACATTCCATTCCAGTCCAGTATACCAACAAACTATCATGGGGCATCCAGCACTTAAGTTGGCTGAAAAGATCTTGAAATAACTTAGGAGAAAACACATGCTTCCTCTATATGGCACTAGCTGAATCAAACAAGCTAACTGTCTAGGAAATAATTTTCTTATCATCTAAAACCATGAAACATTTTCATGCTTAATTTTGACAATACAGCACTAAGTTATATTACCCACCAGAGGAAAAGGCTTTATATTATTGTGCAGCACAAGCCATGGCTACCTATACGATAACACCTTTCTTGGTAGCTGCCAAAGGAAACACTCACAAAAGAGACACAAAACTAGAGCATATATGACTAGATGAACATCTCATCTAAATTGAAGACTCTTCTAATATCAAAGTAAGCAACTAATGGTGCATATGCAATAGTCAGAATATGTAAGCACAAGAGGAGTCAAAACAGCAGCTAACTTAACGAGCGATGAGCAGAAATCATCATTCTAGGTACCAGAGGAAACTGAGGCTGCAACCTTAATAACTAATACTACTTTCGGTACGTAATCTTGGTCTTCTTTCAAATTGAAGAGAGACCCAGTTACTAAAGAATCCATCTTTAACACATACGACATGGATGTTGTTGTTGTTTCAAAAGTGAAATAGACGGCAGGAAAAAAAGGAGGTATAAGATATTAATTGTTGGTAAAGATACCTTCTTGCTGTGCATGAACCTTGTACCTAGCAGGCGTCGCTTCTCCGCCTTCGCTCGCAGGAGCATGGAGCCACAGAGTTGTCTGTGTCGCAGATGCGACACCATGGATCATCGCTGCCTGAAAATACATTAGGCATTATTAGTTGGCTGAAAAGATCTTGAAATAACTTGGGAGAAAATTCATGCTTACTCTATATGGCAATAGCTGAATTAAACAAGCTAACTGTATAGGAAAGAATTTCCAATTATCTAAAACCATGAAACACTTTCATGCTTAATTTTGATAGTACAGCACTTAAGTTGTATTACCAACCAGAGGAAAAGTCTTATGTTAGTGTGCAGCACAAGCCATGGCTACCCCTATAATAACATCTTTCTTGATAGCTGGCAAAGAAAACACTCACAAAGGAGACACAAAACTAGAGCACATATGACTGGAAACATCTCATCTAAATTGAAGACTCTTACAATATCAAAGTAAGCAACTAATGGTGCAAATGCAATAGTCACAACATGTAAGCATTTTATTTCTGTAGCAAGTGAAGCTCAACTACTTAATTGGACTAGACAATTGGAAGGCGTGTAATTTGAAAAGAAGAAAAACTTGACATACTCAAGAAAAATGTAGCACGAAAATTACACACAACTTGGATGGATACCAATCGAAAACTTTGCTACGGATGAATCAGCTATATATGCAAACACATATCTAAACTGCGCAGGTTCGCTCACAAGTTCAGGTTACTCTGAATTTTCAGGACCCAAAAGCGTGATACAGAAAAAGATTAAACAGTGCAAACACAATTGCTACAGCGTGCAATATGCCAAATTGGTCAAGCAGTGTAAGATGAATCTTCAGGTTTAGGTTGAATAAAATAAATCTATCTTCATAACCAGTTTTCGTCCAGCAGCCATGGCCAGAACCTGCTAGCTAGGCATGCACATCAGCTAGCTAGCTGCAAGGGAAAAAAAAACTGAGTTCGGACATGCACATCAGCTATCTAGCATCAGGAAAACATCACACACAACTAGCATCAGCTAGACATGCACAAAACGTCCAAACTCGCTTCTCAGATCAGAGAACCATGCTCACATCTCAGTTTATACCAAACACCAAGCACATAACTACATAAGAATGTCCGGCCAACCGGAACCCTCCAAGCCCTGTCCAGTAACAAACCGCTCTTACGTGTCAAAGAATTGTTGGGGTTGTACATCACCTGCTTGACAACAAACCAAGAATTGATGGTCTCGTCCATCACCTGCGGCGCTCGACAAGGACCTTGCTGAAACCCCAACATACACTGAGTTACAGATGAGTTGCAGCTCAAGCAAAGTTATTCAGGTAGGTTGCATTGAGCAAGAATGGCACTCAAGAAAGTGAGCAGCAACCAGAGGAAAGCCTCATTCATTGGCGGAGGGAGGGAGTGGCGAATTACCTGGAAGGCGCAGGTGACGCGAGGAAGAGATGTGGTCGTCCCCGACGGCCTGGACGGCGGGCGACATGAACAGCTCGTCGGCCGAAAGCTCTTCCTGGAAGTAGCAAGGTGCTGTCAGACCGGACATCAATTCAGAAAGTTGAAAGACAGGGGGATAGGAAACGGAAATGGATTCAAACGCGAGCAAGCATAGGGGAAAAATCGACCTTTGGATGTCAGTTCTCGTCGTCACAGGCAGGCAGAGGGGACTGGACGCAGAGGTCGGGGAAGAAGCTAGGAGCAGGGGACGCCCTCAAGCTGCAGGGGTCGACGACGGTGGCGTTGAAGGCCAGCTTCAGGTCCAGCCGCGCGTCCCCTGCAACTCGACCAGCCATCACCCCGGCCGTCGTCGCCGACCACGCCACGGTTCCGGTGCCGGCCGGCGGAGGCGACGAAGGTGTCCATGTTGGCCCAGGACCCGAGCGCGGCCACGACGAGCTTCTCGACGCCGGCCTGTACCGCGAGGGAGCGCAGCCTCAGCGCCGGCGGCCTCCTAGCCCTCCCGCCATCAGCTGATTTCAGCCGCCGCCGCCGCCGCCATGCTCCAGCGCCGGAGCTAGGGTTTGTGGTGGGGCGGCGATTTGGGCGGTGGAATCGGGATAGGAGGAGGATCTGGTGTCGTGGCGGTGGTCTGCGGCGCGCGGAGTCGCCGGAGTAGGCCGGCGACGAGGCAGCGGAAAAAGTGGATCTGGAGGTGGCGTCGCTGGGAGGAGGAGAGAGTGGAGAGGTCTGCTGCGGGAGTGCTGGGTGGGGTTCAAAATTTTGCCCAAACAAAGGGTTGTCCAAAATTTTGTCTCCCGCGTTTGGACCCAAAATTTTGCCTCCGAAATCAAATATGCGTGGCGGGGTTTGGCGGGCGGCGGTCTTCCCAAATTTCGTTTTAACGGAGCACTCTTCCGAAATTTGATTTTGGCGCCGCCTCACCCGCTTACTAGGTATCCATGTACGACAACATCAACGTGAGATGCGTGCAACTTGCCACGAAATATTGGCACGCTCAAATAAAACAAACATAAGAAAATACACGACAACACATACGGGTCAAGAGTAAGCAATGCTACCGGATATCAATCTAAAATATATTGCATAATTTGTAAGGTCCAAGAGATATTACATCTTCTTCCCCGTGATTGACGACCCTGGAGACATTGGACGAAACCTCAGCATGCTCCGGGTAATCGGGAAGACAAGAAAAATGTGACCCACCCGATGATCCAGTGTGTGGTGATGGCAATGAGACGGGAAAAATTGACCCAAAAAAGCATGTATATGCACCCAAACAGGGCATGCAAGTTTTTGTTAAAAAAAGTGAATCCGGATTCCCTCCAAATTAACAGAACCTTCACTCGTGGCTTACCTTTGGATAGCCACTCCAGACACATTGTGGACCATGGTGGGGGAGTCGTCGTCATAGACTAATATTACATAAGCTAGGAAATGATTATTACCTTTCAACTATTTCGTTTCGCCGGCTCGCATAGACTAATCTTAGATAAACTAGGTTCCTTAAGCTATGTCAGCCAACGATTATTGCACATCATTTTATAAGTTACGATACACGGAAAAATACAGTGTCTACCGCCCCATCATAGGTAAAAGATACTTTTCCATGATTAGTATTAAGCACGCGCGCCATAATCATTTATTCTTGTATCGGTAAATACGTGTGGTGTGCATAATATTTTCAGTCTTACTAATGCCTATAGATAATCATTGGTCGCAACAATTGTGCGAGAGAACCGGAAAAGTATGTGTGTTAATAACAGCGGAAGACTTGGTATTTTATGCTTATCTACATACATTATCACCATTAGTGAAAATCGGGTGAGAAACCCAAAAAAAAATAGTGTGTGTGTGTGTGTGTGTGTGTGTGTGTGTGTGTGTGTGTGTGTGAAAATGGGTAGTAGAATTTTATGCGGGAAAATTGTCAATCGTTCAAATAGGCGGGTAAACAGACAAATCAAAAATAGACGGGGAAACTGCCAAATAGAACGTTGGCGGGAAAATGACAAAAATGAAAAAAGGTGGAAAACTATCACCTAAAACGGGTGAGAAAAGTACAAAACAAAAATGGTCGGGAAACAGTCAAATGGAAAATAGATGGAAAAACTCTCAAAACAAAAATAGGCGGGAAAACTAAGAACTGGCAAATAAAAAATGGCCGGGATACTACCAAAATGAAAAATGGACGGAAAAAAGTGACAAATAAAAGAGGGCAGAAAAACTACAAAAAAACGCACCGGAAAATTAGCGTAAGAACTACCAATCAAAAACTGGAGGAAAGACTCTCAAAACGTAAATGGTTGGGTGCCTAATCTCAAAACATGCAAGAAAACTGCCAAAATGAAAAATGGGTGCAAAAACTGCCTAGTGTTCCATGCATGATGTAGGACTTGATATTTTATGCTTAGAAACTAGATCATACCACTTACAAAATCACCAGTCGCGAAAATTGGGTGAGAAACCCCAAAAGGTATGTGTGTGGCTAAAACAGGCAGTATAAGTGTCAAAGATCAAAATGGGTGGCAAAACTATTGAATAGATAATGGGCCAGAAAACTGCCAACCTGGAAAGGGTAGGAAAACTATTAAATAAAAACAGTGGACAATAGCCCCTGGAAATAGGGTGCCGGTTTGCAAAAACAAGAAATGGGTAGGGAAACTGCAAAACTAAATTTAGTGTGCTATAACACCCAACATTTGGGTGAGTAAACACTAGAACAACGTCTCCATAATCGTGTGCATATCAAGAAAACGAGGGAATAACGCAAAAACAATGTGCTATTTAACCTTCGAGGACAAGTGAGAGAAACAACACCAAAACGAGTCGGTATTTTCTTCGAGATTTCTATTCGGTGACCATTTTTTTGTTTACAAATAAGATATTTTCCTAATCCACGGCTTATTCCGCATAGTTTTTATTGTTAAGAAAGCGAAATGCAAAAATTTAAGATGTTGGGGTGATTCGAGTTATAACCTTATTTGGAGTATAAAGCATATAGTACTTTATTCCATATCTTCAAAGGCGTGATTTATTTATATGTATGGTCTTACGTTTCATTGGTGGTATGGATTCTAAACGCGTACTAGCTAGGCTTGCTTATTACTCCCTCCGTTTTTTAATATAAGATGTTTTAGCATTTGTCCATATTCACATATATCTAGATGTATGTAGACATATTTTAGTGTGTATGTGCACTCATATTAGTATGCATGTAGACAACATGTTGGATAGGTAAAACTTTTTATATTTATGCACGGAGGGAGTACTATTTTTACTCAGGGTCTACAAATTAGACACGCTACTGCATGCAAGGCGTCTAGGTAACTAGACACAAAGGTCAGTAGTCACGTACACATGCCGTGCTACACAGTCACCAGAATATCCATGCATGCCACTCGTGTTTCACGTCGTATTAATGCATGCGCATGCACATGCACATGCACATGCACATGCAACTAAGGACTTGCTAGCCAACTGCTCCCTCCGTTCCGAAAAGGATGAGTTCCATTTGTTCAAAAGTGGATGTATCTAGACATGTTACAAGTATAGATACATCCGCATTTGGACAAATGGAAGTCATCCTTTTCCTAACGGAGGGAGTAGTTAGCTTGCAGCGACCAAGAACTGCCTCGTCGCCCATCGCGAGCTTGGCCACGGCCACGCGACGGCGCAATCGCTACCCTTCTCAGCGGCACCAATGTAGGTAGGCTAAGAAGGTTGACGTCGCCGGAATCGCCAATGATCTCACCTGAGTACTCAACAGGGCATACACGTACGTGCACATGGTGCTTATCGGTAGGCTTGCTGACGTAGATGAAGTAAACACCGACCCCAGGGCACCCGGCCACGACAGGCTGGGAAGTCGAGAGAGGGAGACGACCGACAGTGCGGCCACGGTATAGATGTCCCGACCGTAGTGGTGGGGTGGGGGTGGAGCGTGGACGAGCACGGGAAGAGGGGCGAGCTCACCAAATCGCCGAGTGGCGGTGGAGCTCGTCGAATCGAGCATGTGGTAGCAATTTGAGATTTTATGGATTCTTATTGGCATGTGGATACATTGTTTCTCAATTGATCGTGATTCGTGAAGAACCTTTCATATGATTTTTAGAACGAGGCAATTTCTAAACTAGGCAAAAAAAAAAAGCAGTCGTGCATATGTTAAAAGACTCAATATTTTATGCTTTACAAACTAATTCGGCATGTCGCCAGTTGGGTCGGGAAAACAAAAGTATGTAAGTACATGTGTTTTCAGTCCCATGGACAAAGCACAAAGCAAATTAGAGATTCCATCCAGTCCCATGGATGGATCGATTGTTGTCTCATGCACGTAGCAATAGCATGCATGTAGGTGAGTGAATTAACTAATTAACACGTTGTTGATCGATCGGCCGGCCGGGTTGTACATGCACGTACGTACGTATTAGTTTGATCGATCGGATTTGAGGAGCTGCTAGCTAGTAGGTCGTTCGTTGCAACGTTTCTTCGATTGCGATGATTCGATTCCGTTTTGTTTGGAGCGCGCACGACGGCACGGGAGAGAGAGAGAGGGTCCCTCCTCGCCGCGCGAGAGGGAGAAAAAAAAACAAAAAAGGGCGATCGAAAAAGCAGGGGGCACGGGAGATTCCAGCCGGCTGGCAGCGTCTCGCACGTCAAAGCGGCCGAGCGTGCTCGTGAAAGAGAGAGTCCGGCCTGGCCGCTGCGAGAGTTTCATGAGAGTACTAAATGGGAGTGATCGCGTTTTGCTTGACCGTCGCCTTCTAACACCCGCGCCGAGACGACGAGCGCCATCAAGACCACCACCGGCGCGGCAGGATTCGACCGCGTCATCGGTCACTCTAGAGAGAGTGTTGTTTGTGCTATCTATGAATGTGCTCCCGGTACGAACTAAGGAATGCACAGCAAAGAGATGGATGGATATAGATCTCGACGGCGACCTTGGCGCCGTGTTTAAAAGGGAGGAGAGCGGCTGCTGCGTTTGTTTGAACGCATGCATGTGTACGTAGGCAGGGCCGTTACGTGTGCGGCTGGGAGAGGCCCTGCGCTTTAGGAGCCTACGCGGATGCTGCTCGGCCCGTCCACCTCAATCAGCCCATCCAACGGCAGACTGGATGTACACGACGGCCCGGCAGAGGACGCCAGGGAGACCGCAGAACGGAATACGCGGCGTGCACTCTGATGAGTGTAGACGTGAATTAATGCATCGCCGCTAGAGACGACGCTTATACATGAGCTATTTTTTCTTTGACTTCAAATCCAAGCAGCCGGATGTTACGACATTTCGCTTCTAGTCCCTCTGTTTTTAAATAAAAGTTTTATCCTATCGCTCACATCGTGATCTCACTAGCCGAGTTCCATGCATATCCCATCTACTCGAAAAGAAATCATCATCGCTGATTTTCTTGGGTGGATAGCCCTAGCTACGGCAAGCCGCCAGCTCGTGCTCACGGCGATCTACGCATCATCCTCTTCACGAAAGGGTCAGTTAAGTCATCTTCCCCGAGGCGGAGCTGCTCATATCATGGATCCTACATCACCATCGTTGTACACTTGTACGTACTCGCGCTCCCCGTTGTATTCTCTAGATCCTGCGGCGTCATCATCACACTGCCATTTGTCGAAGAACGCGTATCCGACATCGGTCCCCTAATCAAAAATTGGAAACCCTAAGCCTAACGTGGTGAGATAGAACACCAGCTGGACAAGTAGATACCATAAGAGAATTTTTAAATTGAGAGTGATTTCTAACATCCAAAATTTATTTATTTATTTTTTAACAATATGCCGGACCTAATTAAACCCTCTTGGTTCCAACGTATACATGCACCAACAAGCTCATCCATCAGCTCAAGGTGTCATACCATGTTGAATATAAGCACCAACCGATGAAAAATGGTGGGAAATAATCTAACAGGTAGCATCGATCATATGCATCTTAGGTCTTAGGGCATGTACAGTGGTATCCAGTCAGCAGTCTGTAACTAAAGACACGTAGGAAATTAGATGACTTGGCGGATAGAGAAGAAAGAGATAGAAACAGTCCGTATGTAAAATTGCAGATCGTCTAGTCCCGCAAAACTCGTTGGTTACCGACGGCTTTTCTCCCGTTGTACGAGGGTGTCTGCATTCGGCCGTTTATTTTTCGTGATGCATCGCATTTCCCCATCCTTCTGGGCTGGAACCGCTGTTCGAATTGCAATTGATATACGCCGACTACGGAGGCGCCGCCGGCCGGCAGTCCGGCGAGATGACGAGGATGCGACCTGCTCGGCGCCATCCATTCTTACAATCCTTCCTGTTCGCCAATTTCATTTTCTTGGTGGATCCTAGCGTATCTTCCGGTGGTGGTGTTCTTCAGTTTGTTTTATTTGGGAGCACTGATGCGTATGTTCTTCCCATTGGAAGAAGATGCAACAGATGAGTAGTTAGCTTTGATCTACTTCTGCCTTCCTAATCTCGTACAGTTTGTAGGACTATAGAAGAAAGATAATGATTAACTCTTGATCAACATGTGCGCCGAGTTTCCCGAAATTCTAGGAGCCATATAGACACCTAATAGACGATCCGTTGTAAAAGATGTCTTTAGTGCAGTCGAAATATGACATGGCCGGCCGGGAATTACAGACAGTGGCCGTCTAAACTATTGTACATGCCCTTAGGCGAGTCGCTATAAGCCGCACGATCTACACTAGCTACACTGGGCCCAGTTATATATGTTTCCTCAGAGAAAGCTTCTACAAATCATTCAGTGATTGATTCAGAGAGATTCGCACTAGAACATGGTCTGAGCACGCCCTCCACCCAAACCCCCATGGTCTGCGCGAGGCCCGACATCACGGCCGGCGACGAGGTATTGCGGTGGATCCAAAGCTTCACGCCCTCGCTGGCAACGGAGACGAAATAACGCGGGGCCGCGACGGGGAAGCGCGGCCACGCCCATGGCTGCAACGGCGAGTAGCTCAGGTCTGCGACGCTGAAGAGGCGGCCACGGCGTGCCGGATGGAGGGTGGCATCATGCAGCAGGATTAGCGCAGTAGAAGATAATGATAACTGATAAGTACGTGCGGATAGAGAGAGGGAATTTGGAACCGAAGTCTCGATCGACAGCGATAGGTGGCCCGTCCTGGCTCGCGCTAGGCCGAGATGTGACGAATGTGCGCATATTAGGATGCAATCTAATTTGCCTTGTAAACAGTGCATTCGATCGAGGCCCTGCTCAGCTATATATACAGCTCTAGAGTTTACTCATAGAAACAAAAAATAAATAAAACAAAGAACCGCAAACTACAAGGAAGCCCTGCTCAGCTAGGATTCATGCGTGGCGATGGCCGGCTTACATACAGTCGGCGAAGATACGGCCGATCAACCGGGGGGAGGTGGGTAGCCACTGTTTGGGCTGTGCGTTCCGCAGGACGGCCCTGGCCTTCCCGACAGCCGCCGCCGATAGCAATGCCGGACGACGGACTCGCCGGTCCATCCGTCGCCTCCCACTCCCACCATCCGCGCCGGCCTCGCCACGACGAGGACCGCCACCATCACCATCAAGAACACCACCGGTGCAGTAAAATTCGACCGCTCCATCGACGTAATTACGTCACCGTCGCCGAGTAATCACCGTCGTCGTATGACATGCGCGTTGGCTGCACAGGAGCTTATTTATAGCTAGACTAGAAAGAGAATACTAACAAAATTGGAGCTGATCGATCGCGCGGCTGCTCCGCTTGTTTGAACGCTTAGCGCGTTACGTGTTCGGCTGGGAGAGTCCCGGCGCGCAAGGGGCCTACGCGGATGCTGCTCGGACCGTGCATCTTGGCTGCCGGATGCAACGGCCGTCCGAGTGTACACGAGGGTTGGCCAGCAGACCACACAACGGAAGAAGACGGTACAAAGGTAGACTCTTTTCTCTTTTATAAACTTCAATTTTAGAGCACTTGTGACTGATAATAGTTCTTATTTTAGAGCACTTGTGACCGTACGATGATGCAGGTTTATTGACAATACTAATTTGAAGTAGACAAGGCCCACCAAATGAGAAGCTTTCATCCGTTCTGGGTGTGTGTTTTTGTTTGTTATAATTGAGCATTTTGAGGCCCAGGGTTAATTTCTAGTAAGAATTTGTAGTCAAAGGCCACACTTCCGGCGTACATGCCGGTATGCATTCATATTAATTGTGTGGTCGGAGATTTTCTCCGGACGGTCACTTTTCGAAGCTCCCTGATATACTACCTCGATTCAAAATAAGTGTCGTAGTTTTGAACTACAGTTTAAAACCGCTACACTTTATTATCGATCGGAGATAGTTTGTATATCCAATTAACGACGTCATTTTTATTTACGGAAGATAGCGAGCGCGGAAAATTTCCTAGAAAAAAAGATCTCAACAACTGTATCTTCTGAGATGGGCCATTTCCCACTAATGTTGTTCCCATGAACTTTTGGCCACACTTAAATGCTTAATTGAGAATCTACGACATGACACACCTATAAGAACTTACTTTTTGCATATGCGACTCAGGACAGATTTGCTCCCTCATGTTGGAATGCACGTGCATGTTTACTAGTCTATGAAATAGAGGCATTGGACGATGAACACAGTTTTATCCTACATCTCACATCGTGATGTCACTAGCCGAGTCCCATGCACATCGTGTCCTCTGGAAGAAATCTTCATGGATGATCTGTTGGGCACACCACCTTAGCTACGGCATGCTACCGCGTGCTCATAGCGATCTCCGCATCATCCTCTTCACAATCTGGGTCACTAAAGTCATTTTCCTAGAGGCCAAACTGCTCAATCATGGATCCGACGTCACCATCGTCGTACGTACTCACACTATCCGTTTTATTCCCTAGGTCTGGCGGCATCATCGATGCGCTGCCAGTTGTCGAAGAACATGTATCCGACATCGGTCTCCTAATCAAAAATAGGAAACCCTAAGCTTAATGTGGCGAGATAAAACACCATACTCGCACAAGTAGATACCATAAGAGAATTAAAACTTGAGAGTGATTTTCTAACATCCAAATCTTTATATTTTCACAATGTGTCGGTCCTAAAACATCTTTTTGCGTTCCGACGTATACATGCACCTACAAGTTCATCCATCACCACAAGGTGCCGTACAATGTGGATACATAAGCACCAACCGTTGGAAAATGGTGGGAAATAATCAAACATGCATGTAGTATCATATTCATCTTAGCCGTCTGATCTTAGGGAAGGCCCTATGAGCGGCACGATCTACACTAGCTTCACTCTGCGTACACCCCAGTTATTTTATTTTATTTTTGAAGTTAAAGTTATATATGTTTCTTCAGAGAAAAGCTTGTACGATTCAGTTTCCGTGATTGATTCAGAGAGATTCGCACACGAACAGTCTGACCCCGTTCTCACCCGAAACTCCCATGGTCTGCGCGAGGCCCGACAACCGACATCACGGCCGGCGGCGAGGTATGTCGGTGGATGCAAAGCTTGACGCCCTCGCTGACAACGGAGAAGTAACGCGGGAAGTGCGGCCACGCGCGCCCATGGCTGCAACGGCGAGTAGCTCAGGTCTGCGGCGCCGAAGAGGCGGCGACGGCGTGCCGGATGGAGGGTCGCATCATGAAGGAGGAGGAGCGTACTAGGAGGAGGAGTAGCGACTGGGAAGAAGATAATGATAAGTACGTGCAGACAGAGAGGGGGAATTTGGAAGCGAAGACTCGATCGACAGCGATAGGTGGCTCCTCCTCGCTCGCGCTAGGCCAAGATGTGACGGGCGTGCACACATTAGTTTGGATGGACTCTATTCGATCTATTCCCAAAGGACCGACAAATTAAGCAAAGCTATATATATATATACAGCTCTAGAGTTTTACTCATAGAAACAGAAAATGAAATAAAATGAAGAGACGCAAACTACAAGGAAGCCTCGCTCTGGCTCAGCTAGCGAGCACGGCGATGGCTTAGCTTAACAAGGGTATATCGGTCTACACTGAGTCGGCGATACGTACGTTCAGCCGGCGGCGGGAGGTGGGCAGCCAACGTGTGGGCTATGTGTGCTGCAGGACCTCCCTGGCTCTCCCAACAGCCGCCGCGGATAGCAATGCCGGGCGGGCGGCCCGACGACGAGCTCGCCGGCCCCGGCGACCACCGGCGCCGCCCTCGCCGTATCGAGGACCGCCGTGATCACCATCAAGATCGCCACCGGTGCAACAAGGTTCGACCGCATCGCCCTACGCAATGCAATACAGCGTCCTTGTACGCCAAGGAGCTTCTAGTGCAATGGAGAGCTTCACGAGAGTATACTAAATGGGAGTGATCGGTGATCGCGGCGGCTGCGTTTTGTTTAACCGCTAGCCGCCGCAGCGCTCGCGCGTGTAGACGTAACGCTAGCTTGGACGTTATACGTTGTTTGGCTGGGAGAGTTCCGCCTGCAAAGAGGCCTACGCGGAGGCTGCTGGGACCGTGCACCTTTGCTGCCTGATCCGAGCGTTGGCCAGCAGACCGCACAACGGAAGAAGACGGCATATGCATGATGCCGTCCGAGTGTATACGTTCGGTGCGTCGTAGCTAGCCAGACTCATGTATGTACTGTACGTACGTCCAATTCAAGTCCACGTCCTCGTGTGTGATAAGTACTCCCTCCGTATTTGATGTTTTAGCATTTTTAGACATGTTTTAGTATTTTTGGACCCACATGTATTTAGACATGTTTTGTATTTGATCAGATAAAGGTTGTTAAGATTCAGCTATGTACCCAACTAATATAGATAAGCTAGACTCAACGGACTAAAAGAATTGAGGAGGTAGATAGCTCGCATGAATATATCGCCTTCACGTTTCCGCATAATTTTTTGTATATGTTTTGAGCGGTTACATATATAAGAGCATGAGTGAAAGGCACCAGAGGTCACGAAGTTGCGCGAAAAGTAAGGATTGGTCACCAAGTTGAAAAACCTCAAAACGAGGTCACGAAGTTGTGGAGTAGTCAATTTTTGGTCATTCCGTCACGGTGGGCGTCAAGTTGCTGACGTGGTAGTGTGTTTTTTTTAGAAAAACATCTTAAACTTTTATATATTCTAATTGTTAGGTCCTTCTCCGGGCATGAAAGGCACCAGAGGTCATGAAGTTGCGCGAAAAGTAAGGATTGGTCACCAAGTTGAAAAACCTCAAAACTAGGTCACGAAGTTGTGGAGTAGTCAATTTTTGGTCATTCCGTCACGGTGGGCGTCAAGTTGCTGACGTGGCAGTATGTTTTTTAAAAACACCTTGAACATTTATATTCTAATTGTTAGGTCCTTCTCCTTTTTCAAGTTGCTGACGTTGCTGCCTGGTCCTTCGCCGCCGTCTTTCCGAGCTGCTCCAACGTGCGCGTCACGTCCAGCACGTCGTCCACCACTTGGAAGAGCAAGCCGATGGAGCGCGCGTACCGCCAGACTCTCTCAATCTCGCGGTCCGTACCTCCGCCAACAGTTGCACCACACACGGCTGCGGCCTCGAGGAGCCGCGCTGTCTTGTGCAGGTGGATGTGCTCCAGCATGACGAGGCTCACGGTGCGCCCTCCGACGCCTTGTCGGCGACCTGTCCGGAGTATGACTTCCCGGCCGGCACCCGCGGCGTTCCCTAGCTCTGCCACGGCCCGCAGCGCGCGCTCCGCGGGTACAGCGCCGAGGTCGGCGCAGCCGCGGGCAAGGTGCTCGAACGCGAGCGCGAGGAGGGCGTCACCGGAGAGCAGCGCGGTGTTGGATTTGAAACACTAGATCAGCCGGCCACACGCACGTACAACTTTGAAAGCAGCAACTGTTGATCGATTACTGGCTAGTACTCGTACGTGAGTACCTTAGCTAGACGTGATCTTGGTGATGGATTCCTGTACGTGAACGAGCTAGCTTGCCGGACGTATACTACTGATTCTTTCCGGCGACTCGAACCTTGCGAACTTAGTGACACGAAGAAAATACGGGAATCGATTTGATTGGCAAAGGCACGTCTCGCGCCTTGCTCTGTATTTCTTTTCTATTTTTCGTTGTTACAAGCAGCAGCCCTGCTGCTCCTTTTATGCGCCTCGGCCTCGCGTATTCATATAAGGAGGAGTATGGCTTCCCGGCCGGCGCCTCCGGCCCAGTTGCACTACCCTGCGATGAGGACAGCCTCCGAGATGTCCTGCGCCGTGTATCAGGAGCTGTAGGCCGCGCCCAAGAATCAGCCACGGCGAGCAGCTCGAAAATAAATATGGAGAAGGACCTAACAATTAGAATATATAAAAATTCAAGGTGTTTTTTGTAAAAAAGCACACTGCCACGTCAGTAACTTGATGCCCACCGTGACGGAATGACCAAAAATTGACTACTCCACAACTTCGTGACCTCGTTCTGAGGTTTTTCAACTTGGTGACCAATCCTTATTTTTCGCGCAACTTCGTGACCTCTCGTGCTTTTCATGCCCGGAGAAGGAACTAACAATTAGAATATATAAAAGTTTAAGGTGTTTTTTTTGTAAAAAAACACACTGCCACGTCAGCAACTTGACGCCCACCGTGACGGAATGACCAAAAATTGACTACTCCACAACTTCGTGACCTCGTTTTGAGGTTTTTCAACTTGGTGACCAATCCTTACTTTTCGCGCAACTTCGTGACCTCTGGTGCCTTTCACTCTAAGAGCATATGATCTCAAATGGCAGCTACTATATATTTGGCCACAAATATAAGACGTTTCGGTGTGCTGTTTTAGCCCTCCAAACGTTTATATTTGGGTAATAAGGTAGTACATGCATGATTTCCAACATTGAAATGTAACTGGTATAGTATGAAGATCCGCTCCGTTGGTTTTAACGATTTAGGGTGAAACTAATTATGGTGCCACAGTTACACATCATTTAATTGTGTAATGGAATCAGTGGCTGAGCTTGGGCCATACATTTGGCGGCCGGGGGAGGGTGCAAATGGGCAGAATGGAGCAAAATAGCAAGGTTTTGGGCTAAACTGGGGGCAAATGGTTCAAATATTAGTGCGTCCTTCACATATTTGCACTCGGGGGGGGGGGGGGGGGGGGGGGGGGGGGGGGGGGGGGGGGTGCGGCGGCCCCCAGGTAGCAACTTAGCTTTGCCTCTGAATGGAAAGAGATATAGATGTCACCAGAACATCTGCCTAGTTAGAGAAATGAATAAAAAGAAACATGACTATATATCTTCTACTAGTTATTGCTCAAGGGAAGATGGTTTCACATGTTAATCTTCATCGTCAAAAGTTTGGGTCGAGTGATTCTATTAACTATTATACACTAAAATAAGCCATTTATAGCATGTTATTGTCAACACCTTGAGATGACGTGGAGCGTAGCCCCAAAAGAATGTTGCTTTCTCGACTACTTTACATGCCCTTTTTAGGAAGCATATTTTGTTTTTTTTTCTTCAGCGGACAACTACGTGCACATCTTTGGATGGAGGTTGGAGCGTGAGATCATCACGTGTCCCGTTTTCGACAACAACTAGTCAAAACTATTGATGACAACATATTAGTATCAAATAAAAATTAAATTTTTTGTTGCTACGTTGTGTGGACCCCACCTAAGAAAATCCATATTGTGGATGTGCTCTCTTTTGATGGAAATATAAAATTTAGTTGTTCATGCTTTATGAACCTTTTTTAATCTAGTTTTTCTCTAAGGTAACCTAGATCTCTTGTAAATAGCATAATTTAGTCACCAAGTTAGCTCACTGTAGTTACATTGCAATCGTATATTTGGGCCCTTGGAGATATCTTCTTATATAAGATGACATCCAATTGCAAGATAGCATATTTTATGAGTTTCTCACGCATGTTCAACACATTCAACAATGTTTGAATTGATGATGGAAGAGTTGCACTTGGGAGTTCTATCCGAGGTTCAAATGCTTCAAGGTTCATCTCATTTTCTCTTTTTACACGGACCTAAGAATTCATGAGGAGCATTTATTGTTTGATAACAACAGATAAATAGTCGGATAAGCACCGACACAATTTGCAAAAAAAAAGTTGGTTTCGAAATTGAGAGCATAATAACTAATATTTTTTGTTGATTACTACAAAGAAACAAGACAATAGCCGGAATTAGTTTGTTGAAAAAGATGCATGGATGTTATGCTCAAGTAGATGTTTATAAATATTTGAGTGATGCATTATTGGTGTGGGCTTCTATTTGGTAGTCACGTGCAGAACAAGGAACCAACGGTCGCTTTCACACAATGGTTACATTTTTCGTGTACATTTTCGAAAAATAAATCGCTAACTTTTAAAAATTTGAACATTCGTAAACTTTATACTTTCAAAATACTCAACTTAAGGAAATTATTTCATAAATTTAAAGTTGAAAATATCCAACATTGCAAACTTCTAGAAGTTCCAAATTTCTTGATTTCAAACTTTCAAAAAACATATTGAATTTTTTAGTAATTTCAAGATATTCAAACTCTCATATTTCCAATTTTGGAACCAAACTTTCACAAAATTTACAACTTGAAAATTGAGAGGGGGTAGTGAAAGGCCCACAGGTAGACGTGAAAATGCAAACTCTAGTTTAGTGTTCAAGAAAAGAATATGGAAATAGATAAGCATGACATACTATTTTACTATGAAAAAATCGTAGTGATCTCACTCTCTAATTATTTATATATTACCAACGACCAACACTGTACAATATAATTGCTGAGAACTTTGTTTCAACAAAAAATAATAATTAAATGTGATTAAGTTGTACCCTAAAGATTTCTAAGGGATCTCTTTGCAAAGTGTTTTATGATGCTTCCCCACCCCCCCCCCCCCCCCCCCCCCCCCACCCACCACCCCAATCAATCATTAGCTCATCATCCCAAAATAATAAGATGAATAAAAAACATGTTATCATGTATCTGGTCAATTCTATCGTGGTTACCTGCTAGGGAACTTCCTACTTCGTTTTTTTTTTGGCAACGGTCGCTTCCCCTTTTATTCCCCTTTTGTGGAAAAATACTCCACTATTGGATTAGTATCTTCGCTCTTCTAATTTTATTTTTGAACTTTCGGATATTTGAACTTCCAATTTTATTTTTGGCTATTTGAACCTTCAGAAGTCAAACTTTTCGAGAATTTGAAATTCTTGGAAATTTTAACATTGACATAACTCTAATTTTTTAGTCTAAAATTTTGGAGCGAGCGAGGAGAAGGGCGAGAGAGAAAACCACATGGGTTGGGCCCATACTATTTTGTCCTTATCTCCATTTGTCCTGATTTTCATAAAGCTCGCAGCGGCGCTTACTCGTTTTACAAAAGATAGATATAAACGACCTAGAAATTAATTCAAAGGGTACTAAAATACTCAATCCGATTCAAAATAAGTGTTGCAGTTTCAAACTGGAGTTAGTTCTATAAATCAGACGTAGTATTAACCAAATGTTACATAGTCCTTTCACGAAGTCTATGCGCAGGCTGGAGCTGATTGCTTCTGGAGGTAGTTGCCACTGCTCCCCGTTTCTGGAGCTAGATCTGGAGGCAGAGAACAAGAAGGGAGATGAGGGGCCTCTGTGCCGAGTTAGTGGAGTAGCACGGCGAAGGGCGGGCGCCGCCGGTGGGGATGGTGGCGATGCGGACGTGCGGCTTATTGAAGAAGTCGGGAGCTAAGGGGGACGAGGTAGATCCTCGGAGAAACGGGGAAGGAGGAGGATGGCCAGAACATGGCACGCCGGCGGGGGAATGGAGCCACCGTCATCGAGGCATCGAGCTCCTGTCGCCGCTGTAGCCTCTTCCTCTTGTCGTCTCCCTGCTTGAGGCCTGGGGCTCAATACTACTTACGGGCTCGTATGGGCCCAGTACGGACGTCCAAACTATACACATGAGCAGACATAGGGGGAGGTCCTGTAGGTCGCCCCGCCGCGACGCTGGTTCGCTCCGTCGCCTGAAGCGATTGGTTCGTGGGCCGGCCCAATGAAGCGTTCCTTTTTTTCCTTAGCGCTCATGATTATTTTTTCGAATTTGAACAAATTTTAAATAGGAACAAATTTCAAAATTTGAACAAAAATCAAATCCGAACAAATTTCAAAAACCGAACAATTTTTAAAATCTGAATAATTTTCAAATCTGAATGAATTTCGAATCTGAACAAATTTCAAAACCGAACGATTTTTAAAATCTGAACGAAATTTCGAATCTGAATGAAATTTCAAATCTGAACAAAAAATCGAATCTGAACAATTTTTAAAATCTGAACGAAATTTCAAATCTGAACAAAAATTCGAATCTAAACAAATTTCAAATCTGAACGAAATTTCAAATCTGAACGAATTGAATCTGAACAAAATTTCAAATCTGAACAAAAATTCAAATCTGAACGAAATTTCGAATCTGAACGAATTTCGATCTGAACGAAATTTTGAATCTGGACAATTTTTATTTTGAACAATTTCCGAAAAATATGAAAAAAGCGAAAATAAAAAACAAACGAAACAAAAAAAAAAAAGAAAAGAAATACAACAGAAAAAAGAAAAAGAAATTAAGAAAAAAGGAAAACGAAAAAAATGCCGAACTGGGCCAGCCCACTAAGCGCGGCATCCCCGCATCCCTTACGTCGACGCGCGCCTCCTGCGTCGCCGTAAGGCGATGTATAGGAATTGCCGACATGGGCCCACGCACACATTTGGCGCCGTCAGCCTCTCAACCGGCGGCGGTGGCGGTGGGCAAGCAACGTGTGGGCTGTTTGTCCCGCAGGACAACCTTGGCCCTCCCGCCAGCCGCCGGCGGCATAAATGCCGGATAAGCTGGACGATGACTCACCTGCGCATCCCTCGCCGACCAGCACGCGTGCCGCCGACCTCTGCGCGACCATGATCAGCGCCGGGAGGAGAGCAATCAGGACCACCGCCGCAGCAGACCTCCATCGCATCCTCGACCCAATGCGTGCCGCCGACGCCGTCTGAGGAGTGTATGGCATTGCAATTTGCAAACGGGCTAACTAATTAAACTTCGTGCTCTCTACGAGAGTTTCATGAGCGATGATGGACCGCAACCTCGCGCCTGTACGTGCGTATAAAAGGGAGATCGGAGAGGCCGGCTGGCGTCAGCCGCGTTTTGTTTGAACGGCGGCCGCAGCGGCGTGTTACACGTACGTCTGCGGCGGCCAATACTCGCACAGAAGTCTGCGTGCAAGACCATCCAGCGGACGCCCCTGGTTTTTTTTGGGGCAGACGCCTCTGATGATGCAGTGCTCCAAGCCTCCAACACAAGGTCTGAGCTGATGCCGCTCAGTATATAGCACTCTCAAACTTTTTTCATTTTATTATTTTTGAACAACCCTCAAATTTAAACAAAGGGCCAAATTATTCAAATTTAGTTTGAAATACAACAAATTTTAAATTAACACATTAAAATTTAAAATAAATGTAAACTTAAACTATTTGCCGTGTGCGCATTGCCGTGCCTTTTTTCGCCATGTACTCGTTGCGTCGTGCGGCACACGGCAAAGACGTTACCGTGTGTTTTACTTACTTTGACATGTGCCTTGGGCACATGGCAACGATCAGCTCTCCTGTAGTGACTACGGTAATTCCTCTCCATTGGAGTCGAAGCAGTTTATTATGACTCGTACTCCTTAAAAACGTGCATGTCAGCGGGCTAGGGCTTTGAAGCCAGAGGCTGGAAGGTCGCATTGCCGGAAAAATCCACCTCGACGTTGCTTTCGTCCTCCTCCTCCCTGGGCTCCGGCTTAACGACGTCTCTTGCGATGCGAGAAGAGCCACCGTGGTGCCCTAGCACTCCTCCTCAAACTATGGCTTGGGCCGGGGACGGGCGCACCCACGTGTCTAGGGCTCCTTGGGTCTTTTATGCGGTGTACATTGTACGGTGCCGCCACACCAGATTGCGCCACCGTTCTTGCAGGCGTGGTCTTTGTAGGAAAAATTCACCATATCGTTCTCTTGGCCGAACATGGCATGTATCCCACTAGTAACTCAACGACATCAGATTGTGCCACCGCGTGTGTCGATATATGGTCGTTTGGCGACTTCGAAGTGATGTGCAGCAACCCTAGGGAGCGCGTCAGAATGGGGACTCTGCAGCCCCTGACGACTCACACGCTCGGAACGTGACTGTATGCACGTTCACTCTGCAGTCCTGTTTATATAGCTGGAAAAAGTACTAGTGCGATGGAGAGTTTCATAAACGATATGTGCTTTTTGTGACATTGTTACACAAAACCGGTAGTTTATTGAAAAAACAAAACACAGATTTTGAAACCACATCCTCAACTGTGGTAGCTTCTACCACATATGAACAAATTACTTTAGAACACAAGAACGAAATGAGAAATGTGAAAACACACTGATGAATAGGTTCTTATAGGCACAATTAACACAACACCTGTTAGTTGTTTGGCACCAAAATAACAATCAGAGCACCTAATATTGTGGGACCTTGTGTGTCAATCGTTCAGAACCAACTACGATCTACTGAAGAACTCTTCCTAGTGTGTAATGTAGCTAGGTCCTACTCTTCTGGATCGGATCCAGTACATTCTCCTCACTACCCTTGATCGTGTAATATATATGTATGGATTAATTTGTGTGTAGTATAAGTGTATAATACAAACGCTAGCTAGCTTTCCTTTATCTCCCAATCAATTAAGTGAAAATCAATCAATCAATCATCGATCTTTAGTTATAAAGTCGTCTGTCAGCTTTATAATTCAACACGAATCAGTTAGTACTAGTAACAATATCGCATCATTAAGGCAAAATATCCCGCGCTTTTCACGCACAACTCTATCCCAGTGCATAAAACCTCTCCCAGCGCAAGTCCCATTCCAACTCCAATCTTCGGTACGCAGCCAGAAACCCCAGGCGGCAGCCATGGCGCCGACATCCTCGCCGCCCACCCTCTACTACTCCCGTAGGCGGAAGCCCTCCGCAGAGATCGAGCAGCCGAGCGTCCCGGCGTGCAAGGTGGCCTCGTCATTGTCGGGGAAGAAGCCGCCGGCCAAGGCCAAAGCTGGGCCGGCGAAGAAGAACAAGACGACCAAGTCCAAGGCACCCCGAAAGAAGGCGCAGGTAAGCGCCAAGGAAGGCGATGCGGACGACGTGCGTGCAGACAAGCCCGACGAGGAGCAGCTCGCCTTGGCCCTCGGCGAGGAGGAGAAAGAGCTGGCGGCAGTGGAGCAGGGGGCCGCGCAGCTGCCGGCCAAGAGGCAGGTGGGGAGGCCGAGACGGGCTAGGGTCAAGGAGCCGGAGCCCGTCCCCCGGGAAGAGGCGCTGAAGGCCTGGCCAATGTGCAGCAGGTATTTCCTGGCCGTGCTACTTCCTTTTTGTTCTAGTCAAAAGTACGTTAGTTGTTTTGTCTGGATTAAGTCATGTAACTTGATTTGATTTTTGCTGGATTCGAGGAGAAGAAATCGATGTTGCATGTTATGATTTGAGTTGAATCTTGTGTCGCGCATTGCAGGGAGGAGTCGGACGACGAGGAACTTGAGAAGGTGGCGGACCTGTTGTTGGCCCAGATACTCAGCAGGCCACGGCCTTTGCGCTGAATTGAATTTTGGTTGAGAGAGAAAGACAAGAAATTGTTCCGGGCGCTGGAATGCCATAGGATCCCCTTGTCTGCTGGGATTCCGATTATTCTGACTTCCGCGTTGTATATTGTCCGATGGAGGGAATAGTAATTTTCAAAAAATGTGGTATTCAATATTCAGGTTACTCTCACTTCTGGATCCTATTTTTGTTAATCGAACATGCATGTCAATCACACCGGCTTCTCATGGAGCCGTATCAGTCGTGTGATCACTGATCATTACCTTGTTTCTGGTGTTTCCGTTCCACCTAACGTCAAGAGGTCATTGCAATTAAGCGCCGAATTCTGAAGAAAAAGTAGCTAAGTAACATTAATTTATTCGTAGCGCAATTGCAAATTTCATATTACAGAACCGAATACGAATTTTCCATTTATTCAAATCAGAAATACAGTTGTTGCTTTACCAAACTGAACAACACAATGAATCAAACACGTACATACGATAGATAGAATAAGCGATAAAGTCAGAATACACGATCACTGCTTCCGTCAACGTCCTAATTAGGCGACGCAATGACGGATCATGACAGCGATTGATGCCTCGACGAGGAAGCACGTAAATAAGATTTCTATAAGCGCCCTGAGATCTTTCACTAGATCGATCACGGCCGGGGTCAGTGCGGGAAGCCAGCGTTTGCGCTGTGGGTGCCGCACGAGGGGCCCGCGCCCAGCCGCTGCATGTACATTTGCCGGAGAAGCTGCACCGCCACACCGTCGCCGCCGGCGTGGACGGCCTCCCCTGCCGGTATCCACACGTCGCCGACGAGCTGCCGAGCCGCGACGGAGGCGGAGAAGGAGGCCACCAGGAGCATTAGCGTCACAGCGGCAAACCTAGCTTGCCATCATCGATCGATCGAGCACGTACGGTGTGTTTGTAGCTAGCTAGCTGTCTTCTTGGACAGGGGTTCGGTGAGAGGTTCCGTGTGGGCGACACGTGCGGTGGTATATAAAGGCTTCTCCGATCGACGAGGTGATGTTGTATGTCAGTACATACGTAAACGGAGGCACATGCGATGACCTTGCAGGATTTGGGTTCTAAAGACGCACTAGCTGCACATGCTATGTTGAAACTTCACGATTGGTATGAATCACCAACCATTGTGATAGCTCATTTCATTTGGCTATGTTGAGTTTTTCTGCCTACTTTCTATGTGTTTTTAAATGTTTCCCATGTCACATTATTATATGCCATCTAAATAATTCCTATAATCGCGACACTTAATTATTCCAATCACCTTCATTATGAATACGAAGTTTCCTTTTAAGCGGACGCGCGCTCTCCATATGGTAGGATTATATTGTTTGCGTACTGATTATTGATATTTACCTATTATATTGTTTCCTTTTATTATACTTACCACATATAAACCCGGCCGGTCTTCAATATGGTAGGAGTATATTATTTTCGTACCGATTATTGGCGCTTTCCTAATTTATTGTTTCTTTTTTCCAGTACTTACCAAATATAAAACCGGTAATACTCATTTAGGAGGCCCGTTGACCTAGTGCCCCTCATGTTGGAGCATGTTAAAATTTATGTTTCTGTATGATAAGTAAGATATTTATGTTTCCCTAAATAGTTTTATATATTGTAAACGAGCCAAAAGACTTACCATTTTTATTAATTAAGAAGCTAGCCTAAACAACCACCATTGCCAATGGTCATGTAACACGAGCGTCGGACGGGCTCACACGACCACCCTAACTACCAACACAAGCCGTGCACACACCACCGAAAACAAGGCTCGCTGTCAGGCCCATCGATGTCATCGTCATCACTGCTCAGCGAGTCCAATTTCACAAACTCCAACCATCTGGTGAGACCTCACCAAGGCGGCCTCGTGAAACCCACATCGGCCTAAATGCGGATAACTCTTCGCGCAGAAAACTGTCAACTTCGATTACGATGAGGTGTTCCGGAGTAGGGATGAGCAGGACCCGTGACGAAGAATCTTCACGACCTGACTGCCCCACGCAGGTTACCGTAGGCCGCCCGCAGAAGTTCCGAATTCAGACAGTAGGGGAAGACCGATAGAAAGGTCCGTCTAACACCTCGGAACAAAAGCCGACTACCAAAACCTTGCCGCGACGTGACCCAACCATCACTCACCAGTCACCAACGTCGTCATTGCCACACAAATCGCCACACGGAAACAAATACGCGGATACAAGTAACACGTGGTATTAGATTTACGAGCGCAGATGTGTGAGTCACCAACTACTTTATTATTCAAATTAGAACCACACAAGCAAACCGAATACAATGAATCGAACCGGAACCGGAGGGTGACAAATAATCAAAACAAGAAGAATATAAGCACTAGTACGTGAGCGTGGCGATTATTATGAACTGAAAGGTTTGAGTAGTGCGACGGATCATGATCGCGACACCTCAAAGCTAGGTGGTCACGGACGGTCAGGGGGGGGTGGGCAGCCACCGTTTGAGCTGTGGGTATTGCACGAGGACCCCGCACCAAGCTGCTGCAGGTACATCTGCCGGAGAAGGCGCACCGCCGCCGCCCTGAACGGCCGGCCCCCACACGTCGCCGCCGAGCTGCCGAGCGGCGGCGCCAGGGGCGGCAAGGAAGGCGGCGATCGTCAGGAACGTCAACAGAACGGCAGCATACCTTGCCATCGTCGAGCGGCGGCAGGAAACGAGGAATCAATCAAGTATCTGTCTCTTATTTCTTCAAGGTACTTGCTGGGGAATGCAAGTTAAACTTGGGGGAGATGGATGAGACTGTCGATGGGGGTATCGATGGGTATATAAAGGAGCCTGTAGCCAGCCATTGGCTTCTCAGATCGAAGCGATGGTTGCATGTTCACGTGTGTCGTGACGAGGGATTACACCTCGTACGGTCGTCCATGTGCACTAGCTTTACATGCTAATTGGCGTGGTACTAGTACTAATTAACTAACTAACTTGATGATAGTCATGTTTGTTCAAATTTCGTGCACGCTGGCACTTTTTAAGTGGTTCTATTTCTATGAAATGTCCAAAAATAGTATGCACGCGCGCATCCAGTGAAATGCAGCGGCTGGAAAGCCGAAGACCAGCTGCAGGCAGCAGCCGCCGGCACGGTCGAAAAGACCAACGTGGGATTGGATGCAAGGAAGACCACGGTCGGGAAGACCAGCGCCGGGTTGGAGTGGAGC
>CAMZMU010000014.1:1328169-1532839 GCA_947311845.1 Poa pratensis
AACTAACTAATCTGAGAATACGTAAGAGACTGTCAACTTTGCCTGGACCTGTTCGTGACTTCGAGTTTGGTGCCAAACTTTTCAACGCTAATTCATAGTTGCACACGGGTTTATATGCTCCAAGGTGAAAATAGTGTTATTAAAAAAAAATACACAAGTGCATGCCTATGTCCCATGTGTAAATGTGATTTTTCGTTGAAAAAGGCAAGTGTGATGGCATGTATTCAAATACAATCTTAATGTGATGCCATGCAATCTTTCCATGTTCTTGAAAAAAAAAGTTGATTGATAACAACAGATAAATAGTCGGATAAGCACCGACACAATTTGCAAAAAAAAAGTTGGTTTCCAAATTGAGAGCATAATAACTAATATTTTTTGTTGATTACTACAAAGAAACAAGACAATAGCCGGAATTAGTTTGTTGAAAAAGATGCATGGATGTTATGCTCAAGTACATGTTTATAAATATTTGAGTGATGCATTATTGGTGTGGGCTTCTATTTGGTAGTCACGTGTAGAACAAGGAACCAACGGTCGCTTTCACACAATGGTTACATTTTTCGTGTACATTTTTGAAAAATAAATCGCTAACTTTAAAAAATTTGAACATTCATAAACTTTATACTTTCAAAATACTCAACTTAAGGAAATTATTTCATAAATTTAAAGTTGAAAATATCCAACATTGCAAACTTCTAGAAGTTCCAAATTTCTTGATTTCAAACTTTCAAAAAACATATTGAATTTTTTTGTAATTTCAAGATATTCAAACTCATATTTCCAATTTTGGAACCAAACTTTCACAAAATTTACGACTTGAAAATTGAGAGGGGGTAGTGAAAGGCCCACGGGTAGACGTGAAAATGCAAACTCTAGTTTAGTGTTCAAGAAAAGAATATGGAAATAGATAAGCATAGACATACTATTTTACTATGAAAAAATCGTAGTGATCTCACTCTCTAATTATTTATATATTACCAACGACCAACACTGTACAATATAATTGCTGAGAACTTTTGTTTCAACAAAAATAATAATTAAATGTGATTAAGTTGTACCCTAAAGATTGCTAAGGGATCTCTTTGCAAAGTGTTTTATGATGCTTTGATTTCATTATTACATCTTTTTTCTCAAGTGCTCGCTCGTTGTGGACAGCGTTGGCGAGTACCACTCTGCGACCGGCGCAGAGTGTAGCGGGCGATGCAAGGGAAACTATGGGAAGAAAGGAAAACGTGAGGAGCCAGTGATGATCACGGATTTTGTGCCGGCAAAGAAAAAAATGAGGCTCAACGAGGATGCTGCCAATGACAGTATGCCAACGACGGACTATGGACGATATACAGTAACGGATGTTTATCGGAACCCTACATACACAGTAACCCACTAGGAGCGTGCAGAACAACGACAACTGAGCCTACTATGGACGATATACAACCAACGACGGACACTCACCACTCTACGCCTACGCCTTCGCCAAAGTCCAAAGTCACAAGTCACGCGCATACCGCACGCGGCTTGTGACAATGGCTTCATATTTATAGAGGGGGAGATTGGAGGGAAGAGATGGAGTATGGTGTTGTGGGATGAAGATACTCCCTATGCTGCTGTTTGTTGGGATCGATGGATGGGGACAGCTGAGATCCATGGTGCTGGACGGTTCAGATCCATACTGGTGTGGATCGGTGACATGGCTGGACTCACAGCGAATGCTCCTTGATTCATGGGCTATATTATAATATTATGCTCTTCCACTTGCAGCTCGATGGGAGCAACCTTGCTGAGCGAATGCTCCTTGATTGATGGGCTATATTATAATATTATGCTCTTCCACTTACAGCTCGATGGGAGCTACCTTGCTGCTTGATGGTAGTAGCAATGGACGATCGAGATGTGATGAGTCTTGGATCGGTGACCTGGACACTTCTACTGACTGCATGCATGCCGTGGTAATAGGGTGGTCCCATTCTTGCCCGTGGTAGTAATGCAGACCAGGAGGACTAGTTGTACATTTCTTTTGCATGGGGTGTGGATTACCAATAATTGCGTACTGAAGGCGTTGAAGAGTGCAAGCTACTCCACTTGCTGGATAAGTTCACTGTGATTAGTTTCTTTACTGTAGTACTAATAAATCATGACAGACTAATCTACTCCTATATGTACAGGATTCATCCATCCCATTTAAATGGTTTCTTAAACTATTTAATCCTATCTTCATCGCAGAGAAAGACTGAGAGCGTTTCAAATGCAGAATAGCTTTCTTCCATGTACATCATCGAATTGCAAACCATTCAAAATAGAAATATTATCAACTTTAGCAAATAACCTGTTCGTCTAACAAACTGAGATGGGAGCGCATAACGCAAGACGGCCGAAACAATATGGCACGCAGACAAATAGCAGACCATGTCACTCACACGTCATTGGACCAACAATTGAAACGCAAAATTCCAAACAAGTGCAGCTGCTGCTGCTCAAAGTTCAGTGTAGGATCCATGATCATCCTGGGAGATAACTTGCGCCCTCGGACAGCACAGCCGCCACAAACTCACGGGACGACTGCATCACTAGTGCAAGCTTCACGTCCTGCTCATGAATATCCTTTGGGTGTCTATGTCGACCAGCACGCGCTACATGGTGATCATGCTGGGGTGAAGCATGACAACGGACATCTTCTTGCGCATATCCACGTACCTACACAACAACAAACCAACAAAGACTCACCTCCACGGCACAAGCAAGACAAACCATCAACTCCACTCGGCATCTCCACTCCAATTAACTTCTAATTTACAACGCAAAACGGCCGAAACAATATGGCACGCACATAAGTAGCAGACCATGTCAGCCACACCTCAGTGGACCAACCATAAATCGAAACGCAAAAATCCAACCTAGTGCAGCAGCTGCTGCTCAAAGTTCAGTGTAGGATCCATGATCATCCTGGGAGGTAACTTGCACCCTCCGACGGCACCGCCGCCGCAAACTCGCGGGAGGACTGCATTGCCTCATTGGCCATCATCGGCTCCTATTCATCAATGCTCCAGCATCTAATTAACAAGCACTTTGTGAGCTCACTTCCAGTATATATGCTCCAGCATCCAAGTACTAACAGGAGCTCCGGTTCTTCGGTCCATCTACACCTGAAACTATATCAAATCAAGTACCTTTTAGCATAGGCAAGACCAGTGCACATAGAAGTTAGATTACAGCGCTTCTCTGATATACACGTATAGGCAGAGACCACTTTGTCGACAAAATGACACATGAGATACGCAGAGACCACTAGACATACCCAAGAAAAAAGTAGCAGGAAAAATGCACACGACTCGGATGGATACCAATTGACAACTTTGTTACAGATGAATCACGTGTATATGCAAGAAATATCCAAACTCGCCAGGTTCTTAATTTTGGAGACACAAACTGAGATACAAAATAAGATGAGATAGTGCAAACATAATTGCTACAGCACATACACCATGCCAAATTGGTCTAGCAATGAAAGATGAATCTTTCAGGTTCAAGCTGCAACAAATAAATCTACCTTCATAATCAGTTTCCGTCCAGCAGCCATGGCCAGAACTTGCTAGCTAGGTATGCCCATCAGCTAGAGCTAAACATGCACAAGTCGTCCATCCACTTGATGGATGGAACACAGGACCATGTCTGGATATATTTGGTATCTAGGTCTAAACATTCAATAGTGTTAAATGAACACTCTGAACTAAGGCCAGCGAACTACAAGCATCCACATCTAACAGGGCAGGTGTGTGTGTAGTACCTGCGGTCTTGGTCGGTGCGGATGAGGCAAAGCTTGCTGCCCCTGGTTCCGAGGCCTTGCACAGGTGGACACCGTCAGCATCAGCTCCTCCCAGCTTTGCCCAGCACCAACGTGGCAGTGGGACCAGCTTGGTCGTTCCCGGACCTGCACTTGGCCCTCGGTCAAGCATGTCTGGTATTGTGCTCCAGCTGGTCACCAGGAGTGGGGCAGCCTTGAATCCAGCATCTGCACATTTTTTTAATTTCTCATCAAATGTGCAGCCACCAAATATGAAAACTTGCTTCAAATAATTTACCATGTGATCACTATTCATCAAACCACAAACGGGCAGAAGTACGAAATTAGAATCTAAATTCACAAAACAAATAACGACATGTATCATTTCATACCAGAATAAAGGGTAAATCTAACACTGTTCGTGTAAGGTTGGTTTGAATTTCAGGTTGCATTTAAACAACAATTGCAATGAGATGACCATTACCATTTTGTAATATTTGATCTTACATACACACATGAAATCTAATAACCAGGCCTAGATGTAAATTTCTTAGCAACACCCGAGAACTTACCAAAACCACGGAGGTGTAAAGGCCACGCTGCCACTGTCGTAGCAAGTTAGCACGGAAGTGAAACAGCAAGCTGAAGAAACATCAAGTCCACCTCTCCGCTTGCAACACCTCCGGGTACCACTGGTCCAAGAACAAGGATCGGCAACTCAGCACCTGCACAACAACAATCCAACAAAGACTCAGCTCCACGGCACAAGAAGACAAACAATCAACATTTCCGGGATTACACACTGCTCATAACTCCATCTATCCATCACATGAAAGAGGATCTAGTTAAGCTTGGTACATCATACATACCAAACAAATGGCAAGAGACTCCCTTTACACACGGTATTGTTTGATGCATGTATACTCTCACACACTAGTTAGTCAGCACTAACTAAGCCTAGTTTGTCAACATTTGATTGAGCATTCAAGTTGGTAACATAGAAAATTTAGCATTGCAAGCAAGACAATAAAATCAAACATTCCATAATCCAAAACATCACAGAAGGATGACCAAAAACCCCATTCGATGTCTTGTCACAATAAAACAAGTAGCTAAAACAGCAGATATGGCAAGAAGTGAAATAGGCAAGACCGATGCACATAGAAGCTAGATTACAATGCTTCTAGGTGCACGATATACACGCATAGGCAGAGACCACTTCATCCACAAAATAACACATGCTATAGGCAGAGACCACTAGACATATTCAAGAATAACGTAGCAGTAAAATGCACATGACTCGGATGGATATAAATCGACAACTTTGCTACAGATGAATCAGCTACATAGCAACAAATATCCAAACTGCACAGGTCGCCTTACAAGTTCAGGTTGCTCTGAATTTTAGAGACCTAAACTGTGATACAAAATAAGATGAAATGGTGCAAACAAAATTTTCATGCTCGATGTGCTACCATCAGGAAAAGCCAGCTATCCTTTCTAGAATTTATTTTGCAGACAAAAAGACTGAGTAATGGTTGGATTCCACTGTCTAAGCAGGCATAAGAATCCACAAGTCATTTATGTGCACGTACAAATAAACCATCTAAAGGAGCCAATCTCTTCACAAGTTATTTTAGAGACAAAGCACAAAGTCCATGACATGTTGCTATCAATCCAAGAAACATCAAGGATTATTTCCTTCATGACACATGTAGACTTGACATTCCATTCCAGTCCAGTATACCAACAAACTATCATGGGGCATCCAGCACTTAAGTTGGCTGAAAAGATCTTGAAATAACTTAGGAGAAAACACATGCTTCCTCTATATGGCACTAGCTGAATCAAACAAGCTAACTGTCTAGGAAATAATTTTCTTATCATCTAAAACCATGAAACATTTTCATGCTTAATTTTGACAATACAGCACTAAGTTATATTACCCACCAGAGGAAAAGGCTTTATATTATTGTGCAGCACAAGCCATGGCTACCTATACGATAACACCTTTCTTGGTAGCTGCCAAAGGAAACACTCACAAAAGAGACACAAAACTAGAGCATATATGACTAGATGAACATCTCATCTAAATTGAAGACTCTTCTAATATCAAAGTAAGCAACTAATGGTGCATATGCAATAGTCAGAATATGTAAGCACAAGAGGAGTCAAAACAGCAGCTAACTTAACGAGCGATGAGCAGAAATCATCATTCTAGGTACCAGAGGAAACTGAGGCTGCAACCTTAATAACTAATACTACTTTCGGTACGTAATCTTGGTCTTCTTTCAAATTGAAGAGAGACCCAGTTACTAAAGAATCCATCTTTAACACATACGACATGGATGTTGTTGTTGTTTCAAAAGTGAAATAGACGGCAGGAAAAAAAGGAGGTATAAGATATTAATTGTTGGTAAAGATACCTTCTTGCTGTGCATGAACCTTGTACCTAGCAGGCGTCGCTTCTCCGCCTTCGCTCGCAGGAGCATGGAGCCACAGAGTTGTCTGTGTCGCAGATGCGACACCATGGATCATCGCTGCCTGAAAATACATTAGGCATTATTAGTTGGCTGAAAAGATCTTGAAATAACTTGGGAGAAAATTCATGCTTACTCTATATGGCAATAGCTGAATTAAACAAGCTAACTGTATAGGAAAGAATTTCCAATTATCTAAAACCATGAAACACTTTCATGCTTAATTTTGATAGTACAGCACTTAAGTTGTATTACCAACCAGAGGAAAAGTCTTATGTTAGTGTGCAGCACAAGCCATGGCTACCCCTATAATAACATCTTTCTTGATAGCTGGCAAAGAAAACACTCACAAAGGAGACACAAAACTAGAGCACATATGACTGGAAACATCTCATCTAAATTGAAGACTCTTACAATATCAAAGTAAGCAACTAATGGTGCAAATGCAATAGTCACAACATGTAAGCATTTTATTTCTGTAGCAAGTGAAGCTCAACTACTTAATTGGACTAGACAATTGGAAGGCGTGTAATTTGAAAAGAAGAAAAACTTGACATACTCAAGAAAAATGTAGCACGAAAATTACACACAACTTGGATGGATACCAATCGAAAACTTTGCTACGGATGAATCAGCTATATATGCAAACACATATCTAAACTGCGCAGGTTCGCTCACAAGTTCAGGTTACTCTGAATTTTCAGGACCCAAAAGCGTGATACAGAAAAAGATTAAACAGTGCAAACACAATTGCTACAGCGTGCAATATGCCAAATTGGTCAAGCAGTGTAAGATGAATCTTCAGGTTTAGGTTGAATAAAATAAATCTATCTTCATAACCAGTTTTCGTCCAGCAGCCATGGCCAGAACCTGCTAGCTAGGCATGCACATCAGCTAGCTAGCTGCAAGGGAAAAAAAAACTGAGTTCGGACATGCACATCAGCTATCTAGCATCAGGAAAACATCACACACAACTAGCATCAGCTAGACATGCACAAAACGTCCAAACTCGCTTCTCAGATCAGAGAACCATGCTCACATCTCAGTTTATACCAAACACCAAGCACATAACTACATAAGAATGTCCGGCCAACCGGAACCCTCCAAGCCCTGTCCAGTAACAAACCGCTCTTACGTGTCAAAGAATTGTTGGGGTTGTACATCACCTGCTTGACAACAAACCAAGAATTGATGGTCTCGTCCATCACCTGCGGCGCTCGACAAGGACCTTGCTGAAACCCCAACATACACTGAGTTACAGATGAGTTGCAGCTCAAGCAAAGTTATTCAGGTAGGTTGCATTGAGCAAGAATGGCACTCAAGAAAGTGAGCAGCAACCAGAGGAAAGCCTCATTCATTGGCGGAGGGAGGGAGTGGCGAATTACCTGGAAGGCGCAGGTGACGCGAGGAAGAGATGTGGTCGTCCCCGACGGCCTGGACGGCGGGCGACATGAACAGCTCGTCGGCCGAAAGCTCTTCCTGGAAGTAGCAAGGTGCTGTCAGACCGGACATCAATTCAGAAAGTTGAAAGACAGGGGGATAGGAAACGGAAATGGATTCAAACGCGAGCAAGCATAGGGGAAAAATCGACCTTTGGATGTCAGTTCTCGTCGTCACAGGCAGGCAGAGGGGACTGGACGCAGAGGTCGGGGAAGAAGCTAGGAGCAGGGGACGCCCTCAAGCTGCAGGGGTCGACGACGGTGGCGTTGAAGGCCAGCTTCAGGTCCAGCCGCGCGTCCCCTGCAACTCGACCAGCCATCACCCCGGCCGTCGTCGCCGACCACGCCACGGTTCCGGTGCCGGCCGGCGGAGGCGACGAAGGTGTCCATGTTGGCCCAGGACCCGAGCGCGGCCACGACGAGCTTCTCGACGCCGGCCTGTACCGCGAGGGAGCGCAGCCTCAGCGCCGGCGGCCTCCTAGCCCTCCCGCCATCAGCTGATTTCAGCCGCCGCCGCCGCCGCCATGCTCCAGCGCCGGAGCTAGGGTTTGTGGTGGGGCGGCGATTTGGGCGGTGGAATCGGGATAGGAGGAGGATCTGGTGTCGTGGCGGTGGTCTGCGGCGCGCGGAGTCGCCGGAGTAGGCCGGCGACGAGGCAGCGGAAAAAGTGGATCTGGAGGTGGCGTCGCTGGGAGGAGGAGAGAGTGGAGAGGTCTGCTGCGGGAGTGCTGGGTGGGGTTCAAAATTTTGCCCAAACAAAGGGTTGTCCAAAATTTTGTCTCCCGCGTTTGGACCCAAAATTTTGCCTCCGAAATCAAATATGCGTGGCGGGGTTTGGCGGGCGGCGGTCTTCCCAAATTTCGTTTTAACGGAGCACTCTTCCGAAATTTGATTTTGGCGCCGCCTCACCCGCTTACTAGGTATCCATGTACGACAACATCAACGTGAGATGCGTGCAACTTGCCACGAAATATTGGCACGCTCAAATAAAACAAACATAAGAAAATACACGACAACACATACGGGTCAAGAGTAAGCAATGCTACCGGATATCAATCTAAAATATATTGCATAATTTGTAAGGTCCAAGAGATATTACATCTTCTTCCCCGTGATTGACGACCCTGGAGACATTGGACGAAACCTCAGCATGCTCCGGGTAATCGGGAAGACAAGAAAAATGTGACCCACCCGATGATCCAGTGTGTGGTGATGGCAATGAGACGGGAAAAATTGACCCAAAAAAGCATGTATATGCACCCAAACAGGGCATGCAAGTTTTTGTTAAAAAAAGTGAATCCGGATTCCCTCCAAATTAACAGAACCTTCACTCGTGGCTTACCTTTGGATAGCCACTCCAGACACATTGTGGACCATGGTGGGGGAGTCGTCGTCATAGACTAATATTACATAAGCTAGGAAATGATTATTACCTTTCAACTATTTCGTTTCGCCGGCTCGCATAGACTAATCTTAGATAAACTAGGTTCCTTAAGCTATGTCAGCCAACGATTATTGCACATCATTTTATAAGTTACGATACACGGAAAAATACAGTGTCTACCGCCCCATCATAGGTAAAAGATACTTTTCCATGATTAGTATTAAGCACGCGCGCCATAATCATTTATTCTTGTATCGGTAAATACGTGTGGTGTGCATAATATTTTCAGTCTTACTAATGCCTATAGATAATCATTGGTCGCAACAATTGTGCGAGAGAACCGGAAAAGTATGTGTGTTAATAACAGCGGAAGACTTGGTATTTTATGCTTATCTACATACATTATCACCATTAGTGAAAATCGGGTGAGAAACCCAAAAAAAAATAGTGTGTGTGTGTGTGTGTGTGTGTGTGTGTGTGTGTGTGTGTTGAAAATGGGTAGTAGAATTTTATGCGGGAAAATTGTCAATCGTTCAAATAGGCGGGTAAACAGACAAATCAAAAATAGACGGGGAAACTGCCAAATAGAACGTTGGCGGGAAAATGACAAAAATGAAAAAAGGTGGAAAACTATCACCTAAAACGGGTGAGAAAAGTACAAAACAAAAATGGTCGGGAAACAGTCAAATGGAAAATAGATGGAAAAACTCTCAAAACAAAAATAGGCGGGAAAACTAAGAACTGGCAAATAAAAAATGGCCGGGATACTACCAAAATGAAAAATGGACGGAAAAAAGTGACAAATAAAAGAGGGCAGAAAAACTACAAAAAAACGCACCGGAAAATTAGCGTAAGAACTACCAATCAAAAACTGGAGGAAAGACTCTCAAAACGTAAATGGTTGGGTGCCTAATCTCAAAACATGCAAGAAAACTGCCAAAATGAAAAATGGGTGCAAAAACTGCCTAGTGTTCCATGCATGATGTAGGACTTGATATTTTATGCTTAGAAACTAGATCATACCACTTACAAAATCACCAGTCGCGAAAATTGGGTGAGAAACCCCAAAAGGTATGTGTGTGGCTAAAACAGGCAGTATAAGTGTCAAAGATCAAAATGGGTGGCAAAACTATTGAATAGATAATGGGCCAGAAAACTGCCAACCTGGAAAGGGTAGGAAAACTATTAAATAAAAACAGTGGACAATAGCCCCTGGAAATAGGGTGCCGGTTTGCAAAAACAAGAAATGGGTAGGGAAACTGCAAAACTAAATTTAGTGTGCTATAACACCCAACATTTGGGTGAGTAAACACTAGAACAACGTCTCCATAATCGTGTGCATATCAAGAAAACGAGGGAATAACGCAAAAACAATGTGCTATTTAACCTTCGAGGACAAGTGAGAGAAACAACACCAAAACGAGTCGGTATTTTCTTCGAGATTTCTATTCGGTGACCATTTTTTTGTTTACAAATAAGATATTTTCCTAATCCACGGCTTATTCCGCATAGTTTTTATTGTTAAGAAAGCGAAATGCAAAAATTTAAGATGTTGGGGTGATTCGAGTTATAACCTTATTTGGAGTATAAAGCATATAGTACTTTATTCCATATCTTCAAAGGCGTGATTTATTTATATGTATGGTCTTACGTTTCATTGGTGGTATGGATTCTAAACGCGTACTAGCTAGGCTTGCTTATTACTCCCTCCGTTTTTTAATATAAGATGTTTTAGCATTTGTCCATATTCACATATATCTAGATGTATGTAGACATATTTTAGTGTGTATGTGCACTCATATTAGTATGCATGTAGACAACATGTTGGATAGGTAAAACTTTTTATATTTATGCACGGAGGGAGTACTATTTTTACTCAGGGTCTACAAATTAGACACGCTACTGCATGCAAGGCGTCTAGGTAACTAGACACAAAGGTCAGTAGTCACGTACACATGCCGTGCTACACAGTCACCAGAATATCCATGCATGCCACTCGTGTTTCACGTCGTATTAATGCATGCGCATGCACATGCACATGCACATGCAACTAAGGACTTGCTAGCCAACTGCTCCCTCCGTTCCGAAAAGGATGAGTTCCATTTGTTCAAAAGTGGATGTATCTAGCCATGTTACAAGTATAGATACATCCGCATTTGGACAAATGGAAGTCATCCTTTTCCTAACGGAGGGAGTAGTTAGCTTGCAGCGACCAAGAACTGCCTCGTCGCCCATCGCGAGCTTGGCCACGGCCACGCGACGGCGCAATCGCTACCCTTCTCAGCGGCACCAATGTAGGTAGGCTAAGAAGGTTGACGTCGCCGGAATCGCCAATGATCTCACCTGAGTACTCAACAGGGCATACACGTACGTGCACATGGTGCTTATCGGTAGGCTTGCTGACGTAGATGAAGTAAACACCGACCCCAGGGCACCCGGCCACGACAGGCTGGGAAGTCGAGAGAGGGAGACGACCGACAGTGCGGCCACGGTATAGATGTCCCGACCGTAGTGGTGGGGTGGGGGTGGAGCGTGGACGAGCACGGGAAGAGGGGCGAGCTCACCAAATCGCCGAGTGGCGGTGGAGCTCGTCGAATCGAGCATGTGGTAGCAATTTGAGATTTTATGGATTCTTATTGGCATGTGGATACATTGTTTCTCAATTGATCGTGATTCGTGAAGAACCTTTCATATGATTTTTAGAACGAGGCAATTTCTAAACTAGGCAAAAAAAAGAAGCAGTCGTGCATATGTTAAAAGACTCAATATTTTATGCTTTACAAACTAATTCGGCATGTCGCCAGTTGGGTCGGGAAAACAAAAGTATGTAAGTACATGTGTTTTCAGTCCCATGGACAAAGCACAAAGCAAATTAGAGATTCCATCCAGTCCCATGGATGGATCGATTGTTGTCTCATGCACGTAGCAATAGCATGCATGTAGGTGAGTGAATTAACTAATTAACACGTTGTTGATCGATCGGCCGGCCGGGTTGTACATGCACGTACGTACGTATTAGTTTGATCGATCGGATTTGAGGAGCTGCTAGCTAGTAGGTCGTTCGTTGCAACGTTTCTTCGATTGCGATGATTCGATTCCGTTTTGTTTGGAGCGCGCACGACGGCACGGGAGAGAGAGAGAGGGTCCCTCCTCGCCGCGCGAGAGGGAGAAAAAAAAACAAAAAAGGGCGATCGAAAAAGCAGGGGGCACGGGAGATTCCAGCCGGCTGGCAGCGTCTCGCACGTCAAAGCGGCCGAGCGTGCTCGTGAAAGAGAGAGTCCGGCCTGGCCGCTGCGAGAGTTTCATGAGAGTACTAAATGGGAGTGATCGCGTTTTGCTTGACCGTCGCCTTCTAACACCCGCGCCGAGACGACGAGCGCCATGATCACCACCACCGGCGCGGCAGGATTCGACCGCGTCATCGGTCACTCTAGAGAGAGTGTTGTTTGTGCTATCTATGAATGTGCTCCCGGTACGAACTAAGGAATGCACAGCAAAGAGATGGATGGATATAGATCTCGACGGCGACCTTGGCGCCGTGTTTAAAAGGGAGGAGAGCGGCTGCTGCGTTTGTTTGAACGCATGCATGTGTACGTAGGCAGGGCCGTTACGTGTGCGGCTGGGAGAGGCCCTGCGCTTTAGGAGCATTTGAATATCTAAAAAAGGGTTATATTTAGTAACGGAGGAAGTAGTACAATTTGAAGTCAAACCGACTATGCACTTCCGGCATATATGGCGGCATGCATTCATATGAACTGTGACCGGAGATTTTCTCCGACTGGTCAAATTTGAAAGCTAACTTACACATGTATATCCAATTCATGACATTATTTTTTTTACGGAACGCAGCGAGCGCGGACAAGATTTTCTTAGGACAAGATCTCAACAAGTATATCTTATGAGATGGGCCCTTTCCCACTAATGCTATTCTCATCAACTACCGAGCATAATTCAATGCTTCATCGGGATTCTGTGACACGACGCGACTGTACCGAGAACTTACCTTATGCGTATCAGCGGCGCAGATTTTTGTCCCTCCCATTGCATTGGAATGCACATGCATGTTTACTAGTCTCTTGAATAGAGGATCTCACTAGCCGAGTTCCATGCATATCCCATCTACTCGAAAAGAAATCATCATCGCTGATTTTCTTGGGTGGATAGCCCTAGCTACGGCAAGCCGCCAGCTCGTGCTCACGGCGATCTACGCATCATCCTCTTCACGAAAGGGTCAGTTAAGTCATCTTCCCCGAGGCGGAGCTGCTCATATCATGGATCCTACATCACCATCGTTGTACACTTGTACGTACTCGCGCTCCCCGTTGTATTCTCTAGATCCTGCGGCGTCATCATCACACTGCCATTTGTCGAAGAACGCGTATCCGACATCGGTCCCCTAATCAAAAATTGGAAACCCTAAGCCTAACGTGGTGAGATAGAACACCAGCTGGACAAGTAGATACCATAAGAGAATTTTTAAATTGAGAGTGATTTCTAACATCCAAAATTTATTTATTTATTTTTTAACAATATGCCGGACATAATTAAACCCTCTTGGTTCCATTTAACGTATACATGCACCTACAAGTTCATCCATCAGCTCAAGGTGTCATACCATGTTGAATATAAGCACCAACCGATGAAAAATGGTGGGAAATAATCAAACAGGTAGCATCGATCATATGCATCTTAGCCATCTGGTCTTAGGCGAGTCGCTATAAGCCGCATGATCTACACTAGCTACACTGGGCCCAGTTATATATGTTTCCTCAGAGAAAGCTTCTACAAATCATTCAGTGATTGATTCAGAGAGATTCGCACATGAACATGGTCTGAGCACGCCCTCCACCCAAACCCCCATGGTCTGCGCGAGGCCCGACATCACGGCCGGCGACGAGGTATTGCGGTGGATCCAAAGCTTCACGCCCTCGCTGGCAACGGATACGAAATAACGCGGGGCCGCGATGGGGATGCGCGGCCACGCCCATGGCTGCAACGGCGAGTAGCTCAGGTCTGCGACGCTGAAGAGGCGGCCACGGCGTGCCGGATGCATGGAGGGTGGCATCATGCACGAGGAGCAGCGCAGTAGGAGTAGTAGCAACTGGGAAGAAGATAATGATAACTGATAAGTACGTGCGGATAGAGAGAGGGAATTTGAAACCGAAGTCTCGATCGACAGCGATAGGTGGCCCGTCCAGGCTCGCGCTAGGCCGAGATGTGACGAATGTGCGCATATTAGGATGCAATCTAATTTGCCTTGTAAACAGTGCATTCGATCGAGGCCCTGCTCAGCTATATATACAGCTCTAGAGTTTACTCATAGAAACAAAAAATAAATAAAACAAAGAACCGCAAACTACAAGGAAGCCCTGCTCAGCTAGGATTCATGCGTGGCGATGGCCGGCTTACATATAGTCGGCGAAGATACGGCCGATCAACCGGGGGGAGGTGGGTAGCCACTGTTTGGGCTGTGCGTTCCGCAGGACGGCCCTGGCCTTCCCGACAGCCGCCGCCGATAGCAATGCCGGACGACGGACTCGCCGGTCCATCCGTCGCCTCCCACTCCCACCATCCGCGCCGGCCTCGCCGCGACGAGGACCGCCACCATCACCATCAAGAACACCACCGGTGCAGTAAAATTCGACCGCTCCATCGACGTAATTACGGCACCGTCGCCGAGTAATCACCGTCGTCGTATGACATGCGCGTTGGCTGCAGAGGAACTTATTTATAGCTAGACTAGAAAGAGAATACTAACAAAATTGGAGCTGATCGATCGCGCGGCTGCTCCGCTTGTTTGAACGCTTAGCGCGTTACGTGTTCGGCTGGGAGAGTCCCGGCGCGCAAGGGGGCCTACGCGGATGCTGCTCGGACCGTGCATCTTGGCTGCCGGATGCAACGGCCGTCCGAGTGTACACGAGGGTTGGCCAGCAGACCACACAACGGAAGAAGACGGTACAAAGGTAGACTCTTTTCTCTTTTATAAACTTCAATTTTAGAGCACTTGTGACTGATAATAGTTCTTATTTTAGAGCACTTGTGACCGTACGATGATGCAGGTTTATTGACAATACTAATTTGAAGTAGACAAGGCCCACCAAATGAGAAGCTTTCATCCGTTCTGGGTGTGTGTTTTTGTTTGTTATAATTGAGCATTTTGACGCCCAGGGGTTAATTTCTAGTAAGAATTTGTAGTCAAAGGCCACACTTCCGGCGTACATGCCGGTATGCATTTATATTAATTGTGTGGTCGGAGATTTTCTCCGGACGGTCACTTTTCGAAGCTCCCTGATATACTACCTCGATTCAAAATAAGTGAGTTATTTGCACTGGTGGTCACACAACTCGACAACTATGTGCACTTAAGTCACACATCTGGATAACTGAATTTTTTGGTCACACAACTCGTCATCTGGTGCACTTAAGTCACTGACCCCACCTGTCAGGCCGTTTTCCGTTGAAGTTGATGCTGACTGGACACGTAATTTTGCAAAAAAAACCCTGTATTTTTGTACATTTGCAAAAAAAAACCTGTATTTTTTTCAAAAAAACCCCTGAATTTTTGAAATGTCCAAGACGGGCTAGGGTCAAGGAGCCGGAGCCCGTCCCCCAGGAAGAGGCGCTGAAGGCCTGGCCAATGTACAGCAGGTATTTCCTGGCCGTGCTACTTCCTTTTTGTTTTAGTCAAAAGTACGTTAGTTGTTTTGTCTGGATTAAGTCATGTAACTTGATTTGATTTTTGCTGGATTCGAGGAGAAGAAATCGATGTTGCATGTTATGATTTGAGTTGAATCTTGTGTCGCGCATTGCAGGGAGGAGTCGGACGACGAGGAACTTGAGAAGGTGGCGGACCTGTTGTTGGCCCAGATACTCAGCAGGCCACGGCCTTTGCGCTGAATTGAATTTTGGTTGAGAGAGAAAGACAAGAAATTGTTCCGGGCGCTGGAATGCCATAGGATCCCCTTGTCTGCTGGGATTCCGATTATTCTGACTTCCGCGTTGTATATTGTCCGATGGAGGGAATAGTAATTTTCAAAAAATGTGGTATTCAATATTCAGGTTACTCTCACTTCTGGATCCTATTTTTGTTAATCGAACATGCATGTCAATCACACCGGCTTCTCATGGAGCCGTATCAGTCGTGTGATCATTGATCATTACCTTGTTTCTGGTGTTTCCGTTCCACCTAACGTCAAGAGGTCATTGCAATTAAGCGCCGAATTCTGAAGAAAAAGTAGCTAAGTAACATTAATTTATTCGTAGCGCAATTGCAAATTTCATATTACAGAACCGAATACGAATTTTCCATTTATTCAAATCAGAAATACAGTTGTTGCTTTACCAAACTGAACAACACAATGAATCAAACACGTACATACGATAGATAGAATAAGCGATAAAGTCAGAATACACGATCACTGCTTCCGTCAACGTCCTAATTAGGCGACGCAACATGACGGATCATGACAGCGATTGATGCCTCGACGAGGAAGCACGTAAATAAGATTTCTATAAGCGCCCTGAGATCTTTCACTAGATCGATCACGGCCGGGGTCAGTGCGGGCAGCCAGCGTTTGCGCTGTGGGTGCCGCACGAGGGGCCCGCGCCCAGCCGCTGCATGTACATTTGCCGGAGAAGCTGCACCGCCACACCGTCGCCGCCGGCGTGGACGGCCTCCCCTGCCGGTATCCACACGTCGCCGACGAGCTGCCGAGCCGCGACGGTTCTAAAGACGCACTAGCTGCACATGCTATAATTGGCATGCATGCCCTAACCAATAAACTAACTAATCTGAGAATACGTAAGAGACTGTCAACTTTGCCTGGACCTGTTCGTGACTTCGAGTTTGGTGCCAAACTTTTCAACGCTAATTCATAGTTGCACACGGGTTTATATGCTCCAAGGTGAAAATAGTGTTATTAAAAAAAAATACACAAGTGCATGCCTATGTCCCATGTGTAAATGTGATTTTTCGTTGAAAAAGGCAAGTGTGATGGCATGTATTCAAATACAATCTTAATGTGATGCCATGCAATCTTTCCATGTTCTTGAAAAAAAAAGTTGATTGATAACAACAGATAAATAGTCGGATAAGCACCGACACAATTTGCAAAAAAAAAGTTGGTTTCCAAATTGAGAGCATAATAACTAATATTTTTTGTTGATTACTACAAAGAAACAAGACAATAGCCGGAATTAGTTTGTTGAAAAAGATGCATGGATGTTATGCTCAAGTACATGTTTATAAATATTTGAGTGATGCATTATTGGTGTGGGCTTCTATTTGGTAGTCACGTGTAGAACAAGGAACCAACGGTCGCTTTCACACAATGGTTACATTTTTCGTGTACATTTTTGAAAAATAAATCGCTAACTTTAAAAAATTTGAACATTCATAAACTTTATACTTTCAAAATACTCAACTTAAGGAAATTATTTCATAAATTTAAAGTTGAAAATATCCAACATTGCAAACTTCTAGAAGTTCCAAATTTCTTGATTTCAAACTTTCAAAAAACATATTGAATTTTTTTGTAATTTCAAGATATTCAAACTCTCATATTTCCAATTTTGGAACCAAACTTTCACAAAATTTACGACTTGAAAATTGAGAGGGGGTAGTGAAAGGCCCACGGGTAGACGTGAAAATGCAAACTCTAGTTTAGTGTTCAAGAAAAGAATATGGAAATAGATAAGCATAGACATACTATTTTACTATGAAAAAATCGTAGTGATCTCACTCTCTAATTATTTATATATTACCAACGACCAACACTGTACAATATAATTGCTGAGAACTTTTGTTTCAACAAAAATAATAATTAAATGTGATTAAGTTGTACCCTAAAGATTGCTAAGGGATCTCTTTGCAAAGTGTTTTATGATGCTTTGATTTCATTATTACATCTTTTTTCTCAAGTGCTCGCTCGTTGTGGACAGCGTTGGCGAGTACCACTCTGCGACCGGCGCAGAGTGTAGCGGGCGATGCAAGGGAAACTATGGGAAGAAAGGAAAACGTGAGGAGCCAGTGATGATCACGGATTTTGTGCCGGCAAAGAAAAAAATGAGGCTCAACGAGGATGCTGCCAATGACAGTATGCCAACGACGGACTATGGACGATATACAGTAACGGATGTTTATCGGAACCCTACATACACAGTAACCCACTAGGAGCGTGCAGAACAACGACAACTGAGCCTACTATGGACGATATACAACCAACGACGGACACTCACCACTCTACGCCTACGCCTTCGCCAAAGTCCAAAGTCACAAGTCACGCGCATACCGCACGCGGCTTGTGACAATGGCTTCATATTTATAGAGGGGGAGATTGGAGGGAAGAGATGGAGTATGGTGTTGTGGGATGAAGATACTCCCTATGCTGCTGTTTGTTGGGATCGATGGATGGGGACAGCTGAGATCCATGGTGCTGGACGGTTCAGATCCATACTGGTGTGGATCGGTGACATGGCTGGACTCACAGCGAATGCTCCTTGATTCATGGGCTATATTATAATATTATGCTCTTCCACTTGCAGCTCGATGGGAGCAACCTTGCTGAGCGAATGCTCCTTGATTGATGGGCTATATTATAATATTATGCTCTTCCACTTACAGCTCGATGGGAGCTACCTTGCTGCTTGATGGTAGTAGCAATGGACGATCGAGATGTGATGAGTCTTGGATCGGTGACCTGGACACTTCTACTGACTGCATGCATGCCGTGGTAATAGGGTGGTCCCATTCTTGCCCGTGGTAGTAATGCAGACCAGGAGGACTAGTTGTACATTTCTTTTGCATGGGGTGTGGATTACCAATAATTGCGTACTGAAGGCGTTGAAGAGTGCAAGCTACTCCACTTGCTGGATAAGTTCACTGTGATTAGTTTCTTTACTGTAGTACTAATAAATCATGACAGACTAATCTACTCCTATATGTACAGGATTCATCCATCCCATTTAAATGGTTTCTTAAACTATTTAATCCTATCTTCATCGCAGAGAAAGACTGAGAGCGTTTCAAATGCAGAATAGCTTTCTTCCATGTACATCATCGAATTGCAAACCATTCAAAATAGAAATATTATCAACTTTAGCAAATAACCTGTTCGTCTAACAAACTGAGATGGGAGCGCATAACGCAAGACGGCCGAAACAATATGGCACGCAGACAAATAGCAGACCATGTCACTCACACGTCATTGGACCAACAATTGAAACGCAAAATTCCAAACAAGTGCAGCTGCTGCTGCTCAAAGTTCAGTGTAGGATCCATGATCATCCTGGGAGATAACTTGCGCCCTCGGACAGCACAGCCGCCACAAACTCACGGGACGACTGCATCACTAGTGCAAGCTTCACGTCCTGCTCATGAATATCCTTTGGGTGTCTATGTCGACCAGCACGCGCTACATGGTGATCATGCTGGGGTGAAGCATGACAACGGACATCTTCTTGCGCATATCCACGTACCTACACAACAACAAACCAACAAAGACTCACCTCCACGGCACAAGCAAGACAAACCATCAACTCCACTCGGCATCTCCACTCCAATTAACTTCTAATTTACAACGCAAAACGGCCGAAACAATATGGCACGCACATAAGTAGCAGACCATGTCAGCCACACCTCAGTGGACCAACCATAAATCGAAACGCAAAAATCCAACCTAGTGCAGCAGCTGCTGCTCAAAGTTCAGTGTAGGATCCATGATCATCCTGGGAGGTAACTTGCACCCTCCGACGGCACCGCCGCCGCAAACTCGCGGGAGGACTGCATTGCCTCATTGGCCATCATCGGCTCCTATTCATCAATGCTCCAGCATCTAATTAACAAGCACTTTGTGAGCTCACTTCCAGTATATATGCTCCAGCATCCAAGTACTAACAGGAGCTCCGGTTCTTCGGTCCATCTACACCTGAAACTATATCAAATCAAGTACCTTTTAGCATAGGCAAGACCAGTGCACATAGAAGTTAGATTACAGCGCTTCTCTGATATACACGTATAGGCAGAGACCACTTTGTCGACAAAATGACACATGAGATACGCAGAGACCACTAGACATACCCAAGAAAAAAGTAGCAGGAAAAATGCACACGACTCGGATGGATACCAATTGACAACTTTGTTACAGATGAATCACGTGTATATGCAAGAAATATCCAAACTCGCCAGGTTCTTAATTTTGGAGACACAAACTGAGATACAAAATAAGATGAGATAGTGCAAACATAATTGCTACAGCACATACACCATGCCAAATTGGTCTAGCAATGAAAGATGAATCTTTCAGGTTCAAGCTGCAACAAATAAATCTACCTTCATAATCAGTTTCCGTCCAGCAGCCATGGCCAGAACTTGCTAGCTAGGTATGCCCATCAGCTAGAGCTAAACATGCACAAGTCGTCCATCCACTTGATGGATGGAACACAGGACCATGTCTGGATATATTTGGTATCTAGGTCTAAACATTCAATAGTGTTAAATGAACACTCTGAACTAAGGCCAGCGAACTACAAGCATCCACATCTAACAGGGCAGGTGTGTGTGTAGTACCTGCGGTCTTGGTCGGTGCGGATGAGGCAAAGCTTGCTGCCCCTGGTTCCGAGGCCTTGCACAGGTGGACACCGTCAGCATCAGCTCCTCCCAGCTTTGCCCAGCACCAACGTGGCAGTGGGACCAGCTTGGTCGTTCCCGGACCTGCACTTGGCCCTCGGTCAAGCATGTCTGGTATTGTGCTCCAGCTGGTCACCAGGAGTGGGGCAGCCTTGAATCCAGCATCTGCACATTTTTTTAATTTCTCATCAAATGTGCAGCCACCAAATATGAAAACTTGCTTCAAATAATTTACCATGTGATCACTATTCATCAAACCACAAACGGGCAGAAGTACGAAATTAGAATCTAAATTCACAAAACAAATAACGACATGTATCATTTCATACCAGAATAAAGGGTAAATCTAACACTGTTCGTGTAAGGTTGGTTTGAATTTCAGGTTGCATTTAAACAACAATTGCAATGAGATGACCATTACCATTTTGTAATATTTGATCTTACATACACACATGAAATCTAATAACCAGGCCTAGATGTAAATTTCTTAGCAACACCCGAGAACTTACCAAAACCACGGAGGTGTAAAGGCCACGCTGCCACTGTCGTAGCAAGTTAGCACGGAAGTGAAACAGCAAGCTGAAGAAACATCAAGTCCACCTCTCCGCTTGCAACACCTCCGGGTACCACTGGTCCAAGAACAAGGATCGGCAACTCAGCACCTGCACAACAACAATCCAACAAAGACTCAGCTCCACGGCACAAGAAGACAAACAATCAACATTTCCGGGATTACACACTGCTCATAACTCCATCTATCCATCACATGAAAGAGGATCTAGTTAAGCTTGGTACATCATACATACCAAACAAATGGCAAGAGACTCCCTTTACACACGGTATTGTTTGATGCATGTATACTCTCACACACTAGTTAGTCAGCACTAACTAAGCCTAGTTTGTCAACATTTGATTGAGCATTCAAGTTGGTAACATAGAAAATTTAGCATTGCAAGCAAGACAATAAAATCAAACATTCCATAATCCAAAACATCACAGAAGGATGACCAAAAACCCCATTCGATGTCTTGTCACAATAAAACAAGTAGCTAAAACAGCAGATATGGCAAGAAGTGAAATAGGCAAGACCGATGCACATAGAAGCTAGATTACAATGCTTCTAGGTGCACGATATACACGCATAGGCAGAGACCACTTCATCCACAAAATAACACATGCTATAGGCAGAGACCACTAGACATATTCAAGAATAACGTAGCAGTAAAATGCACATGACTCGGATGGATATAAATCGACAACTTTGCTACAGATGAATCAGCTACATAGCAACAAATATCCAAACTGCACAGGTCGCCTTACAAGTTCAGGTTGCTCTGAATTTTAGAGACCTAAACTGTGATACAAAATAAGATGAAATGGTGCAAACAAAATTTTCATGCTCGATGTGCTACCATCAGGAAAAGCCAGCTATCCTTTCTAGAATTTATTTTGCAGACAAAAAGACTGAGTAATGGTTGGATTCCACTGTCTAAGCAGGCATAAGAATCCACAAGTCATTTATGTGCACGTACAAATAAACCATCTAAAGGAGCCAATCTCTTCACAAGTTATTTTAGAGACAAAGCACAAAGTCCATGACATGTTGCTATCAATCCAAGAAACATCAAGGATTATTTCCTTCATGACACATGTAGACTTGACATTCCATTCCAGTCCAGTATACCAACAAACTATCATGGGGCATCCAGCACTTAAGTTGGCTGAAAAGATCTTGAAATAACTTAGGAGAAAACACATGCTTCCTCTATATGGCACTAGCTGAATCAAACAAGCTAACTGTCTAGGAAATAATTTTCTTATCATCTAAAACCATGAAACATTTTCATGCTTAATTTTGACAATACAGCACTAAGTTATATTACCCACCAGAGGAAAAGGCTTTATATTATTGTGCAGCACAAGCCATGGCTACCTATACGATAACACCTTTCTTGGTAGCTGCCAAAGGAAACACTCACAAAAGAGACACAAAACTAGAGCATATATGACTAGATGAACATCTCATCTAAATTGAAGACTCTTCTAATATCAAAGTAAGCAACTAATGGTGCATATGCAATAGTCAGAATATGTAAGCACAAGAGGAGTCAAAACAGCAGCTAACTTAACGAGCGATGAGCAGAAATCATCATTCTAGGTACCAGAGGAAACTGAGGCTGCAACCTTAATAACTAATACTACTTTCGGTACGTAATCTTGGTCTTCTTTCAAATTGAAGAGAGACCCAGTTACTAAAGAATCCATCTTTAACACATACGACATGGATGTTGTTGTTGTTTCAAAAGTGAAATAGACGGCAGGAAAAAAAGGAGGTATAAGATATTAATTGTTGGTAAAGATACCTTCTTGCTGTGCATGAACCTTGTACCTAGCAGGCGTCGCTTCTCCGCCTTCGCTCGCAGGAGCATGGAGCCACAGAGTTGTCTGTGTCGCAGATGCGACACCATGGATCATCGCTGCCTGAAAATACATTAGGCATTATTAGTTGGCTGAAAAGATCTTGAAATAACTTGGGAGAAAATTCATGCTTACTCTATATGGCAATAGCTGAATTAAACAAGCTAACTGTATAGGAAAGAATTTCCAATTATCTAAAACCATGAAACACTTTCATGCTTAATTTTGATAGTACAGCACTTAAGTTGTATTACCAACCAGAGGAAAAGTCTTATGTTAGTGTGCAGCACAAGCCATGGCTACCCCTATAATAACATCTTTCTTGATAGCTGGCAAAGAAAACACTCACAAAGGAGACACAAAACTAGAGCACATATGACTGGAAACATCTCATCTAAATTGAAGACTCTTACAATATCAAAGTAAGCAACTAATGGTGCAAATGCAATAGTCACAACATGTAAGCATTTTATTTCTGTAGCAAGTGAAGCTCAACTACTTAATTGGACTAGACAATTGGAAGGCGTGTAATTTGAAAAGAAGAAAAACTTGACATACTCAAGAAAAATGTAGCACGAAAATTACACACAACTTGGATGGATACCAATCGAAAACTTTGCTACGGATGAATCAGCTATATATGCAAACACATATCTAAACTGCGCAGGTTCGCTCACAAGTTCAGGTTACTCTGAATTTTCAGGACCCAAAAGCGTGATACAGAAAAAGATTAAACAGTGCAAACACAATTGCTACAGCGTGCAATATGCCAAATTGGTCAAGCAGTGTAAGATGAATCTTCAGGTTTAGGTTGAATAAAATAAATCTATCTTCATAACCAGTTTTCGTCCAGCAGCCATGGCCAGAACCTGCTAGCTAGGCATGCACATCAGCTAGCTAGCTGCAAGGAAAAAAAAACTGAGTTCGGACATGCACATCAGCTATCTAGCATCAGGAAAACATCACACACAACTAGCATCAGCTAGACATGCACAAAACGTCCAAACTCGCTTCTCAGATCAGAGAACCATGCTCACATCTCAGTTTATACCAAACACCAAGCACATAACTACATAAGAATGTCCGGCCAACCGGAACCCTCCAAGCCCTGTCCAGTAACAAACCGCTCTTACGTGTCAAAGAATTGTTGGGGTTGTACATCACCTGCTTGACAACAAACCAAGAATTGATGGTCTCGTCCATCACCTGCGGCGCTCGACAAGGACCTTGCTGAAACCCCAACATACACTGAGTTACAGATGAGTTGCAGCTCAAGCAAAGTTATTCAGGTAGGTTGCATTGAGCAAGAATGGCACTCAAGAAAGTGAGCAGCAACCAGAGGAAAGCCTCATTCATTGGCGGAGGGAGGGAGTGGCGAATTACCTGGAAGGCGCAGGTGACGCGAGGAAGAGATGTGGTCGTCCCCGACGGCCTGGACGGCGGGCGACATGAACAGCTCGTCGGCCGAAAGCTCTTCCTGGAAGTAGCAAGGTGCTGTCAGACCGGACATCAATTCAGAAAGTTGAAAGACAGGGGGATAGGAAACGGAAATGGATTCAAACGCGAGCAAGCATAGGGGAAAAATCGACCTTTGGATGTCAGTTCTCGTCGTCACAGGCAGGCAGAGGGGACTGGACGCAGAGGTCGGGGAAGAAGCTAGGAGCAGGGGACGCCCTCAAGCTGCAGGGGTCGACGACGGTGGCGTTGAAGGCCAGCTTCAGGTCCAGCCGCGCGTCCCCTGCAACTCGACCAGCCATCACCCCGGCCGTCGTCGCCGACCACGCCACGGTTCCGGTGCCGGCCGGCGGAGGCGACGAAGGTGTCCATGTTGGCCCAGGACCCGAGCGCGGCCACGACGAGCTTCTCGACGCCGGCCTGTACCGCGAGGGAGCGCAGCCTCAGCGCCGGCGGCCTCCTAGCCCTCCCGCCATCAGCTGATTTCAGCCGCCGCCGCCGCCGCCATGCTCCAGCGCCGGAGCTAGGGTTTGTGGTGGGGCGGCGATTTGGGCGGTGGAATCGGGATAGGAGGAGGATCTGGTGTCGTGGCGGTGGTCTGCGGCGCGCGGAGTCGCCGGAGTAGGCCGGCGACGAGGCAGCGGAAAAAGTGGATCTGGAGGTGGCGTCGCTGGGAGGAGGAGAGAGTGGAGAGGTCTGCTGCGGGAGTGCTGGGTGGGGTTCAAAATTTTGCCCAAACAAAGGGTTGTCCAAAATTTTGTCTCCCGCGTTTGGACCCAAAATTTTGCCTCCGAAATCAAATATGCGTGGCGGGGTTTGGCGGGCGGCGGTCTTCCCAAATTTCGTTTTAACGGAGCACTCTTCCGAAATTTGATTTTGGCGCCGCCTCACCCGCTTACTAGGTATCCATGTACGACAACATCAACGTGAGATGCGTGCAACTTGCCACGAAATATTGGCACGCTCAAATAAAACAAACATAAGAAAATACACGACAACACATACGGGTCAAGAGTAAGCAATGCTACCGGATATCAATCTAAAATATATTGCATAATTTGTAAGGTCCAAGAGATATTACATCTTCTTCCCCGTGATTGACGACCCTGGAGACATTGGACGAAACCTCAGCATGCTCCGGGTAATCGGGAAGACAAGAAAAATGTGACCCACCCGATGATCCAGTGTGTGGTGATGGCAATGAGACGGGAAAAATTGACCCAAAAAAGCATGTATATGCACCCAAACAGGGCATGCAAGTTTTTGTTAAAAAAAGTGAATCCGGATTCCCTCCAAATTAACAGAACCTTCACTCGTGGCTTACCTTTGGATAGCCACTCCAGACACATTGTGGACCATGGTGGGGGAGTCGTCGTCATAGACTAATATTACATAAGCTAGGAAATGATTATTACCTTTCAACTATTTCGTTTCGCCGGCTCGCATAGACTAATCTTAGATAAACTAGGTTCCTTAAGCTATGTCAGCCAACGATTATTGCACATCATTTTATAAGTTACGATACACGGAAAAATACAGTGTCTACCGCCCCATCATAGGTAAAAGATACTTTTCCATGATTAGTATTAAGCACGCGCGCCATAATCATTTATTCTTGTATCGGTAAATACGTGTGGTGTGCATAATATTTTCAGTCTTACTAATGCCTATAGATAATCATTGGTCGCAACAATTGTGCGAGAGAACCGGAAAAGTATGTGTGTTAATAACAGCGGAAGACTTGGTATTTTATGCTTATCTACATACATTATCACCATTAGTGAAAATCGGGTGAGAAACCCAAAAAAAAATAGTGTGTGTGTGTGTGTGTGTGTGTGTGTGTGTGTGTGTGTGTGTGTTGAAAATGGGTAGTAGAATTTTATGCGGGAAAATTGTCAATCGTTCAAATAGGCGGGTAAACAGACAAATCAAAAATAGACGGGGAAACTGCCAAATAGAACGTTGGCGGGAAAATGACAAAAATGAAAAAAGGTGGAAAACTATCACCTAAAACGGGTGAGAAAAGTACAAAACAAAAATGGTCGGGAAACAGTCAAATGGAAAATAGATGGAAAAACTCTCAAAACAAAAATAGGCGGGAAAACTAAGAACTGGCAAATAAAAAATGGCCGGGATACTACCAAAATGAAAAATGGACGGAAAAAAGTGACAAATAAAAGAGGGCAGAAAAACTACAAAAAAACGCACCGGAAAATTAGCGTAAGAACTACCAATCAAAAACTGGAGGAAAGACTCTCAAAACGTAAATGGTTGGGTGCCTAATCTCAAAACATGCAAGAAAACTGCCAAAATGAAAAATGGGTGCAAAAACTGCCTAGTGTTCCATGCATGATGTAGGACTTGATATTTTATGCTTAGAAACTAGATCATACCACTTACAAAATCACCAGTCGCGAAAATTGGGTGAGAAACCCCAAAAGGTATGTGTGTGGCTAAAACAGGCAGTATAAGTGTCAAAGATCAAAATGGGTGGCAAAACTATTGAATAGATAATGGGCCAGAAAACTGCCAACCTGGAAAGGGTAGGAAAACTATTAAATAAAAACAGTGGACAATAGCCCCTGGAAATAGGGTGCCGGTTTGCAAAAACAAGAAATGGGTAGGGAAACTGCAAAACTAAATTTAGTGTGCTATAACACCCAACATTTGGGTGAGTAAACACTAGAACAACGTCTCCATAATCGTGTGCATATCAAGAAAACGAGGGAATAACGCAAAAACAATGTGCTATTTAACCTTCGAGGACAAGTGAGAGAAACAACACCAAAACGAGTCGGTATTTTCTTCGAGATTTCTATTCGGTGACCATTTTTTTGTTTACAAATAAGATATTTTCCTAATCCACGGCTTATTCCGCATAGTTTTTATTGTTAAGAAAGCGAAATGCAAAAATTTAAGATGTTGGGGTGATTCGAGTTATAACCTTATTTGGAGTATAAAGCATATAGTACTTTATTCCATATCTTCAAAGGCGTGATTTATTTATATGTATGGTCTTACGTTTCATTGGTGGTATGGATTCTAAACGCGTACTAGCTAGGCTTGCTTATTACTCCCTCCGTTTTTTAATATAAGATGTTTTAGCATTTGTCCATATTCACATATATCTAGATGTATGTAGACATATTTTAGTGTGTATGTGCACTCATATTAGTATGCATGTAGACAACATGTTGGATAGGTAAAACTTTTTATATTTATGCACGGAGGGAGTACTATTTTTACTCAGGGTCTACAAATTAGACACGCTACTGCATGCAAGGCGTCTAGGTAACTAGACACAAAGGTCAGTAGTCACGTACACATGCCGTGCTACACAGTCACCAGAATATCCATGCATGCCACTCGTGTTTCACGTCGTATTAATGCATGCGCATGCACATGCACATGCACATGCACATGCAACTAAGGACTTGCTAGCCAACTGCTCCCTCCGTTCCGAAAAGGATGAGTTCCATTTGTTCAAAAGTGGATGTATCTAGACATGTTACAAGTATAGATACATCCGCATTTGGACAAATGGAAGTCATCCTTTTCCTAACGGAGGGAGTAGTTAGCTTGCAGCGACCAAGAACTGCCTCGTCGCCCATCGCGAGCTTGGCCACGGCCACGCGACGGCGCAATCGCTACCCTTCTCAGCGGCACCAATGTAGGTAGGCTAAGAAGGTTGACGTCGCCGGAATCGCCAATGATCTCACCTGAGTACTCAACAGGGCATACACGTACGTGCACATGGTGCTTATCGGTAGGCTTGCTGACGTAGATGAAGTAAACACCGACCCCAGGGCACCCGGCCACGACAGGCTGGGAAGTCGAGAGAGGGAGACGACCGACAGTGCGGCCACGGTATAGATGTCCCGACCGTAGTGGTGGGGTGGGGGTGGAGCGTGGACGAGCACGGGAAGAGGGGCGAGCTCACCAAATCGCCGAGTGGCGGTGGAGCTCGTCGAATCGAGCATGTGGTAGCAATTTGAGATTTTATGGATTCTTATTGGCATGTGGATACATTGTTTCTCAATTGATCGTGATTCGTGAAGAACCTTTCATATGATTTTTAGAACGAGGCAATTTCTAAACTAGGCAAAAAAAAAAGCAGTCGTGCATATGTTAAAAGACTCAATATTTTATGCTTTACAAACTAATTCGGCATGTCGCCAGTTGGGTCGGGAAAACAAAAGTATGTAAGTACATGTGTTTTCAGTCCCATGGACAAAGCACAAAGCAAATTAGAGATTCCATCCAGTCCCATGGATGGATCGATTGTTGTCTCATGCACGTAGCAATAGCATGCATGTAGGTGAGTGAATTAACTAATTAACACGTTGTTGATCGATCGGCCGGCCGGGTTGTACATGCACGTACGTACGTATTAGTTTGATCGATCGGATTTGAGGAGCTGCTAGCTAGTAGGTCGTTCGTTGCAACGTTTCTTCGATTGCGATGATTCGATTCCGTTTTGTTTGGAGCGCGCACGACGGCACGGGAGAGAGAGAGAGGGTCCCTCCTCGCCGCGCGAGAGGGAGAAAAAAAAACAAAAAAGGGCGATCGAAAAAGCAGGGGGCACGGGAGATTCCAGCCGGCTGGCAGCGTCTCGCACGTCAAAGCGGCCGAGCGTGCTCGTGAAAGAGAGAGTCCGGCCTGGCCGCTGCGAGAGTTTCATGAGAGTACTAAATGGGAGTGATCGCGTTTTGCTTGACCGTCGCCTTCTAACACCCGCGCCGAGACGACGAGCGCCATGATCACCACCACCGGCGCGGCAGGATTCGACCGCGTCATCGGTCACTCTAGAGAGAGTGTTGTTTGTGCTATCTATGAATGTGCTCCCGGTACGAACTAAGGAATGCACAGCAAAGAGATGGATGGATATAGATCTCGACGGCGACCTTGGCGCCGTGTTTAAAAGGGAGGAGAGCGGCTGCTGCGTTTGTTTGAACGCATGCATGTGTACGTAGGCAGGGCCGTTACGTGTGCGGCTGGGAGAGGCCCTGCGCTTTAGGAGCCTACGCGGATGCTGCTCGGCCCGTCCACCTCAATCAGCCCATCCAACGGCAGACTGGATGTACACGACGGCCCGGCAGAGGACGCCAGGGAGACCGCAGAACGGAATACGCGGCGTGCACTCTGATGAGTGTAGACGTGAATTAATGCATCGCCGCTAGAGACGACGCTTATACATGAGCTATTTTTTCTTTGACTTCAAATCCAAGCAGCCGGATGTTACGACATTTCGCTTCTAGTCCCTCTGTTTTTAAATAAAAGTTTTATCCTATCGCTCACATCGTGATCTCACTAGCCGAGTTCCATGCATATCCCATCTACTCGAAAAGAAATCATCATCGCTGATTTTCTTGGGTGGATAGCCCTAGCTACGGCAAGCCGCCAGCTCGTGCTCACGGCGATCTACGCATCATCCTCTTCACGAAAGGGTCAGTTAAGTCATCTTCCCCGAGGCGGAGCTGCTCATATCATGGATCCTACATCACCATCGTTGTACACTTGTACGTACTCGCGCTCCCCGTTGTATTCTCTAGATCCTGCGGCGTCATCATCACACTGCCATTTGTCGAAGAACGCGTATCCGACATCGGTCCCCTAATCAAAAATTGGAAACCCTAAGCCTAACGTGGTGAGATAGAACACCAGCTGGACAAGTATATACCATAAGAGAATTTTTAAATTGAGAGTGATTTCTAACATCCAAAATTTATTTATTTATTTTTTAACAATATGCCGGACCTAATTAAACCCTCTTGGTTCCAACGTATACATGCACCAACAAGCTCATCCATCAGCTCAAGGTGTCATACCATGTTGAATATAAGCACCAACCGATGAAAAATGGTGGGAAATAATCAAACAGGTAGCATCGATCATATGCATCTTAGGTCTTAGGGCATGTACAGTGGTATCCAGTCAGCAATCTGTAACTAAAGACACGTAGGAAATTAGATGACTTGGCGGATAGAGAAGAAAGAGAGAGAAACAGTCCGTCTGTAAAATTGCAGATCGTCTAGTCCCGCAAAACTCGTTGGTTACCGACGGCTTTTCTCCCGTTGTACGAGGGTGTCTGCATTCGCCCGTTTATTTTTCGTGATGCATCGCATTTCCCCATCCTTCTGGGCTGGAACCGCTGTTCGAATCGCAATTGATATACGCCGACTGCGGAGGCGCCGCCGGCCGGCAGTCCGGCGAGATGACGAGGATGCGACCTGCTCGGCGCCATCCATTCTTACAATCCTTCCTGTTCGCCAATTTCATTTTCTTGGTGGATCCTAGCGTATCTTCCGGTGGTGGTGTTCTTCAGTTTGTTTTATTTGGGAGCACTGATGCGTATGTTCTTCCCATTGGAAGAAGATGCAACAGATGAGTAGTTAGCTTTGATCTACTTCTGCCTTCCTAATCTCGTACAGTTTGTAGGACTATAGAAGAAAGATAATGATTAACTCTTGATCAACATGTGCGCCGAGTTTCCCGAAATTCTAGGAGCCATATAGACACCTAATAGACGATCCGTTGTAAAAGATGTCTTTAGTGCAGTCTAAATATGACATGGCCGGCCGGGAATTACAGACAGTGGCCGTCTAAACTATTGTACATGCCCTTAGGCGAGTCGCTATAAGCCGCACGATCTACACTAGCTACACTGGGCCCAGTTATATATGTTTCCTCAGAGAAAGCTTCTACAAATCATTCAGTGATTGATTCAGAGAGATTCGCACTAGAACATGGTCTGAGCACGCCCTCCACCCAAACCCCCATGGTCTGCGCGAGGCCCGACATCACGGCCGGCGACGAGGTATTGCGGTGGATCCAAAGCTTCACGCCCTCGCTGGCAACGGAGACGAAATAACGCGGGGCCGCGACGGGGAAGCGCGGCCACGCCCATGGCTGCAACGGCGAGTAGCTCAGGTCTGCGACGCTGAAGAGGCGGCCACGGCGTGCCGGATGGAGGGTGGCATCATGCAGCAGGATTAGCGCAGTAGGAGTAGTAGCAACTGGGAAGAAGATAATGATAACTGATAAGTACGTGCGGATAGAGAGAGGGAATTTGGAACCGAAGTCTCGATCGACAGCGATAGGTGGCCCGTCCTGGCTCGCGCTAGGCCGAGATGTGACGAATGTGCGCATATTAGGATGCAATCTAATTTGCCTTGTAAACAGTGCATTCGATCGAGGCCCTGCTCAGCTATATATACAGCTCTAGAGTTTACTCATAGAAACAAAAAATAAATAAAACAAAGAACCGCAAACTACAAGGAAGCCCTGCTCAGCTAGGATTCATGCGTGGCGATGGCCGGCTTACATATAGTCGGCGAAGATACGGCCGATCAACCGGGGGGAGGTGGGTAGCCACTGTTTGGGCTATGCGTTCCGCAGGACGGCCCTGGCCTTCCCGACAGCCGCCGCCGATAGCAATGCCGGACGACGGGCTCGCCGGTCCATCCGTCGCCTCCCACTCCCACCATCCGCGCCGGCCTCGCCGCGACGAGGACCGCCACCAGCACCATCAAGAACACCACCGGTGCAGTAAAATTCGACCGCTCCATCGACGTAATTACGGCACCGTCGCCGAGTAATCACCGTCGTCGTATGCCATGCGCGTTGGCTGCAGAGGAACTTATTTATAGCTAGACTAGAAAGAGAATACTAACAAAATTGGAGCTGATCGATCGCGCGGCTGCTCCGCTTGTTTGAACGCTTAGCGCGTTACGTGTTCGGCTGGGAGAGTCCCGGCGTGCAAAGGGGCCTACGCGGATGCTGCTCGGACCGTGCACCTTTGCTGCCGGATCCAACGGCCGTCCGAGTGTACACGAGGGTCGGCCAGGAGACCGCACAACGGAAGAAGACGGTACGTTATACTACCTCCGTCCATAAAAGGATGTCTCAATTTTATCTAAACTAGCATGGTGGCCCTCGCAAATGCGAGGGCATTGTCTTAAGTATATGTTGAAGGCTGCAAGGAATTAAATTGTGTTTTCATTGATATCACATTATGTACTAAAAACTAATATGCTCTACCACCGTACACTTAAATATGACATACGCAGATACGTAATATCTTGAAACATTATTAAATTCTAGGCCAAGGATTATTACGTCATATTTATGTTAACATTTGATCCTATCTAGCTTCTCACGACATCTCCTCTTCATGCGTTTTGTCACTTCGTATGAGCAACCATCACATTTTCCGTGATCGCTATCGGTTATAGGTCCATATATTATTTGATCCCTACTTTGTGCATGTCTCTATTTGTTATCATTAATTTTTAAATATTTTAGTTTGATAATTTATTACTGGTGATACTTATGAATATATATTACTTAGGGTCCAAAAATTGTATAAAAAGGATCAAACAAATGGACGATCGGAAGGCTGGCGGTTTTATAGGAATTTCTATTATCTCTCTATTTTCAAGTTTTACAATATAATTTGATTTTATCATTCAGTAAATTAATTTGAGAATAACCTGATTATTTCTTGTGTTAGCTATTTTATCAATGGTGATGTGTCCATATGGTCTAGATGCATAGAGTTAACAAAATAAACAATCATGAACCATGTTTTTATAATTAAACTGAAATTCGTGAAGATTGTGTGTTTCTTATGTCGGTGTGGAACTTTTAAACTTTAAGTTTTATCACGGTAATATGCGTAACCTGTAAAAGAATGTTTTTCATGAGCTGCTCTTCTATGTTTTAATTTTTTTGAAATGTAGATGTTTTAGATAACCAACACGTGGTTGGATAGCTAGACAGGTGCTTGTATTACTAATCACTACATATGAACACCCTAATTTTTTACTATGTGTGTCTCATTAAGGGAGATTATCTTTTAAATGGAAAGTGTTGTTCTTATCGATAACTTAGTGGTGGCTTCGTCAATGTTGAAACGTCCGACTTCAGCCTTTAGTACAGCTTGTGTGGATTGAGTGCCGCGATACGATGTAAATCCTTGAGCATAATGTTTTAACTAAATTTATTGTCAAATTTTATTTTCTCTATGTATGTTTGGTACTCAATACATTATAAGTGTAATTATTTTTGGAGAACCGATGTATGGTTAGATGGGTAGGAAGGTGCTAGTTTCTAACCAGCACCATGGATGAAACATATGTATTTGCACCATAAGTGTGTCGCTAAATCAGATTATATTTTAAACGGCAAATGACGCTACCGTCAATAGAGGTGACTTCGCAAATATTGAAACTCCACAACTCTGGTCGTCAGCGAGTGTGTATGTGTATGTGTGTGCTGGCAGTGTACTTGTGCGTATGTCGATAACGCATCATATGCTTAGAAAAAACCATGTAGATAGCTTATCATTTTTGGTCCACTCATGCACAAACATATTACATATATACTCCTTCCGTCCAAAAATATAATGCACGCTATTTTATGTTGGTCTTTGTTGCTCGTCTTACAAAAAAAAAAATTCATGTGCCAATATACTAATTTTGTGGTGAAAATTGTATGTCGTTGATCAGTTTAATTTAAATGCGCGGAGTGAGTATATATTTGTATACTCGACTACTACCAGAGAAGCATTTTTACTTTCCTAAAAAAAGAAAGTGTACATTTCGTTTTTATTATACGTGTGCCGCCATATTCTAACCGGTGCAGAAGCTTTTTTTATCGTGACATGTCAAGTTTACTTTGGAGAAGCAGTTGACAGGATGCTATGAATTGTACACATACGGTAGGTCAAGTTTTTTTCCTTCTGAGATTCGATAGGCCTAGCCAATCCATCGGGTATCCAGCTATGTGCCACATCTTTTTTTTGGGAACGTGACGCAGCTAGTTCTTTTTTTCTGGAGTGCTATTGGCTTGGGTTGAATTGATAGTACGTACCTGGTTGGGTCTCTTTTTTTCTTTCAAATCCACGTCTTGTGTGGATACAGATTAAACGTGTCAAACAGTGTTCAAAAAAAAAATTTAAACGTGTCAAACTAAAATTTGCCGTTACATAACTACAAATTTCTTGTTACATCTTAGCCATATATTTTAAATCTAACAACTAAAATTAATTTAGATGATGTGGCTTAACGTGGTGCCTCGAAAAACTAACTCATTTTGCTTTTAGTATATAATAGATTTACATGTATCTACACACTAAAACATGTCTAGATACATATAAATTTAGACAAAGTTGAGACATCCTTTTATGTACGGAGGGAGTACAAGGTAGAATCTTTTCTGTTTTAATCTTCAGTTTTAGAGCACTTGTGACTGATAATAGTTGTTATTTATCATCTTCTTACTCAACGGATGTGCAGTTTAGAAATTCAGGTGATGTTTTGTTGAAATATGTACTGTTCATAGTAACTTTGGATTTGTCTGGCTTAACGGTGTGCGTTTCTGATCTTTGGTTGTATGTTTTTTGACACTACTAATTTGAAGTAGACAAGGCCCAAATGAGAAGCTTTCATTCGTTCTGGGTGTGTGTGTTTTGTTTGTTATAATTGAGCATTTTGAGGCCCAGGGGTTAATTTCTTGTAAGAATTTGTAGTCAAAGGCCATGCACTTCCGGCGTACATGCCGGCATGCATTCATATTAATTGTGGTCGGAGATTTCCTCCGTCCATTCACTTTTCGAAGCTCGCTGATATACTCCCACGATTCAAAATATGTGTCGTAGTTTTGAACTACAGTTCAAAACCACTACACTTTATTATGGATCGGATAAGTTTTTATATCCAATTAACAACGTCATTTTTATTTACGGAAGGTACCGAGCGCGGAGAATTTTCCTAGAAAAAAGATCTCAACAACTGTATCTTCTGAGATGGGCCATTTCCCACTAATGCTATTCCCATGAACTCTTGGCCACAATTAAATGCTTAATTGACAATCTGCGACATGACACACCTGTATAAGAACTTACCTTATGCATATGCGACTCAGCACAGATTTTCTCCCTCATGTTGCAGTGCACATGCATGTTTACTAGTCTCCAAAATAGAGGCATTGGACGATGAACACTGTTTTATCCTACATCTAACATCGTGATCTCACTAGCCGAGTCCCATGCACATCGTGTCCGCTTGAAGAAATCTTCATGGATGGATCTTTTGGGCACGCAACCTAAGCTACGGCATGCCACCGTGTGCTCACAACGATCTCCGCATCATCCTCTTCATAATCTGGGTCACTAAAGTCATCTTCCTCGAGGCCAAACTGCTCAATCATGGATCCAATGTCACCATCGTCGTACGTACTCGCACTATCTGTTGTATTCTTTAGGTCTGGCGGCATGATCGATGTGCTGCCAGTTGTCGACGAACATGTATCCGACATCGGTCTCCTAATCAAAAATAGGAAACCCTAAGCCTTGTGGCGAGATAAAACACCATACTCGGTCAAGTAGATACCATAAGAGAATTAAAACTTGAGAGTGATTTTCTAACATCTAAATCATTATATTTTCACCATGTGTCGGACCTAAAACATCTTCGTTCCGTCGTATGCATGCACCTACAAGTTCATCCATCACCACAAGGTGCCGTACAATGTTGATACATAGGCACCAACTGTTGGAAAATGGTGGAAATAATCAAACATGTAGTATCATATTCATCTTAGCCGTCTGATCTTAGGGAAGGCGCTATGAGCCGCACGATATACACTAGCTTCACTCGCCGTATACCCCAGTTATATATGTTTCTTCAGAGAAAGCTTGTACGATTCAGTTTCAGTGATTGATTCAGAGAGATTGGCACACGAACAGTCTGACCCGTTCTCACCCGAAACCCCCATGGTCTGCGCGAGGCCCGACAACCGACATCACGGCCGGCGGCGAGGTATGTCGGTGGATGCAAAGCTTGACGCCCTCGCTGACAACGGAGAAGTAACGCGGGAAGTGCGGCCACGCGCGCCCATGACTGCAACGGCGAGTAGCTCAGGTCTGCGGCGCCGAAGCGGCGGCGACGGCGTGCCGGATGGAGGGTGGCATCATGAAGGAGGAGGAGCGTACCAGGAGGAGAAGTAGCGACTGGGAAGAAGATAATGATAAGTACGTGCGGACAGAGAGGGGGAATTTGGAAGCGAAGACTCGATCGACAGCGATAGGTGGCTCCTCCTCGCTCGCGCTAGGCCAAGATGTGACGGGCGTGCACACATTAGTTTGGATGGACTCTATTCGATCTATTCCCAAAGGACCGACAAATTAAGCAAAGCTATATATATATACAGCTCTAGAGTTTTACTCATAGAAACAGAAAATGAAATAAAATGAAGAGACGCAAACTACAAGGAAGCCTCGCTCTGGCTCAGCTAGCGAGCACGGCGATGGCTTAGCTTAACAAGGGTATATCGGTCTACACTGAGTCGGCGATACGTACGTTCAGCCGGCGGCGGGAGGTGGGCAGCCAACGTGTGGGCTATGTGTGCTGCAGGACCTCCCTGGCTCTCCCAACAGCCGCTGCGGATAGCAATGCCGGGCGGGCGGCCCGACGGCGGCCCCTCCGTCGCCTCCGACCACCGGCGCCGCCCTCGCCGTGTTGAGGAGGAGCGCCGTGATCACCATCAAGATCGCCACCGGTGCAACAAGGTTCGACCGCATCGTCGTACGCAGTGCAATACAGCGTCGTCGTTGTACGCCAAGGAGCTACCTTATATATAGCGGGAAAAAATACCAGTGCAATGGAGAGTTCCATTCATGAGAGTACTATAAATGGGAGTGATGCGTTTTGTTTGAATGCTAGCGCTGGCTTGGACGTTTACGTTGTTTGGCTGGGAGACTCATGTATGTACGTACGTACGTACGTACGTCCTTCAAGTCCACGTCCTCGTGTGTGATAAGTACTCCCTCCGTATTTGATGTTTTAGCATTTTTAGACATGTTTTAGTGATAGAGAAACGCTCCGCGTCGCCCAGCCCAGGGCGACTCGGGCGCCCCCACGAAACCCTAGTGCCGCCGCCCCGCTCCTCCACCTCTCGCTTCGCCGTCGGCGGAGGACGCCGCCGGGCGAAGCCTGCACGGCCGACGGCGGCGGCGGGGCGCTCGCTCGCGGCTATGTACCCAACTAATATAGATATGCTAGAGTCAACGGACTAAAAGAATTGAGGAGGTAGATAGCTCGCATGAATATATCGCCTTCACGTTTTCGCATAATTTTTTGTATATGTTTTGAGCGGTTACATATATAAGAGCATATGATCTCAAATGGCAGCTACTATATATCTGGCCACAAATATAAGACGTTTCGGTGTGCTGTTTTAGCCCTCCAAACGTTTATATTTGGGTAATAAGGTAGTACATGCATGATTTCCAACATTGAAATGTAACTGGTATAGTATGAAGATCCGCTCCGTTGGTTTTAACGATTTAGGGTGAAACTAATTATGGTGCCACAGTTACACATCATTTAATTGTGTAATGGAATCAGTGGCTGAGCTTGGGCCATACATTTGGCGGCCGGGGGAGGGTGCAAATGGGCAGAATGGAGCAAAATAGCAAGGTTTTGGGCTAAACTGGGGGGCAAATGGTTCAAATATTAGTGCGTCCTTCACATATTTGCACTGGGGGGGGGGGGGGGGGGGGGGGTGCGGCGGCCCCCCAGGTAGCAACTTAGCTCTGCCGCTGAATGGAAAGAGATATAGATGTCACAAGAACATCTGCCTAGTTAGAGAAATGAATAAAAATAAACATGACTATATATCTTCTACTAGTTATTGCTCAAGGGAAGATGGTTTCACATGTTAATCTTCATCGTCAAAAGTTTGGGTCGAGTGATTCTATTAACTATTATACACTAAAATAAGCCATTTATAGCATGTTATTGTCAACACCTTGAGATGACGTGGAGCGTAGCCCCAAAAGAATGTTGCTTTCTCGACTACTTTACATGCCCTTTTTAGGAAGCATATTTTGTTTTTTTTTCTTCAGCGGACAACTACGTGCACATCTTTGGATGGAGGTTGGAGCGTGAGATCATCACGTGTCCCGTTTTCGACAATAACTAGTCAAAACTATTGATGACAACATATTAGTATCAAATAAAAATTAAATTTTTTGTTGCTACGTTGTGTGGACCCCACCTAAGAAAATCCATATTGTGGATGTGCTCTCTTTTGATGGAAATATAAAATTTAGTTGTTCATGATTTATGAACCTTTTTTAATCTAGTTTTTCTCTAAGGTAACCTAGATGTCTTGTAAATAGCATAATTTAGTCACCAAGTTAGGTCACTGTAGTTACATTGCAATCGTATATTTGGGCCCTTGGAGATATCTTCTTATATAAGATGACATCCAATTGTAAGATAGCATATTTTATGAGTTTCTCACGCATGTTCAACACATTCAACAATGTTTGAATTGATGATGGAAGAGTTGCACTTGGGAGTTCTATCCGAGGTTCAAATGCTTCAAGGTTCATCTCATTTTCTCTTTTTACGCGGACCTAAGAATTCATGAGGAGCATTTATTGATTGATAACAACAGATAAATAGTCGGATAAGAACCGACACAATTTGCAAAAAAAAAGTTGGTTTCCAAATTGAGAGCATAATAACTAATATTTTTTGTTGATTACTACAAAGAAACAAGACAATAGCCGGAATTAGTTTGTTGAAAAAGATGCATGGATGTTATGCTCAAGTACATGTTTATAAATATTTGAGTGATGCATTATTGGTGTGGGCTTCTATTTGGTAGTCACGTGTAGAACAAGGAACCAACGGTCGCTTTCACACAATGGTTACATTTTTCGTGTACATTTTTGAAAAATAAATCGCTAACTTTTAAAAATTTGAACATTCATAAACTTTATACTTTCAAAATACTCAACTCAAGGAAATTATTTCATAAATTTAAAGTTGAAAATATCCAACATTGCAAACTTCTAGAAGTTCCAAATTTCTTGATTTCAAACTTTCAAAAAACATATTGAATTTTTTAGTAATTTCAAGATATTCAAACTCTCATATTTCCAATTTTGGAACCAAACTTTCACAAAATTTACAACTTGAAAATTGAGAGGGGGTAGTGAAAGGCCCACGGGTAGACGTGAAAATGCAAACTCTAGTTTAGTGTTCAAGAAAAGAATATGGAAATAGATAAGCATATACATACTATTTTACTATGAAAAAATCGTAGTGATCTCACTCTCTAATTATTTATATATTACCAACGACCAACACTGTACAATATAATTGCTGAGAACTTTTGTTTCAACAAAAATAATAATTAAATGTGATTAAGTTGTACCCTAAAGATTTCTAAGGGATCTCTTTGCAAAGTGTTTTATGATGCTTCCCCCCCCCCCCCCCCCCCCCCCCCCCCCCCCACCACCCCAATCAATCATTAGCTCATCATCCCAAAATAATAAGATGAATAAAAAACATGTTATCATGTATCTGGTCAATTCTATCGTGGTTACCTGCTAGGGAACTTCCTACTTCGTTTTTTTTGGCAACGGTCGCTTCCCCTTTTATTCCCCTTTTGTGGAAAAAAACTCCACTATTGGACTAGTATCTTCGCCCTTCTAATTTTATTTTTGAACTTTCGGATATTTGAACTTCCAATTTTATTTTTGGCTATTTGAACCTTCAGAAGTTTCAAACTTCACAAGTCAAACTTTTCGAGAATTTGAAATTCTTGGAAATTTTAACTTTGACATAACTCTAATTTTTTAGTCTAAAATTTTGGAGCGAGCGAGGAGAAGGGCGAGAGAGAAAACCACATGGGTTGGGCCCATACTATTTTGTCCTTATCTCCATTTGTCCTGATTTTCATAAAGCTCGCAGCGGCGCTTACTCGTTTTACAAAAGATAGATATAAACGACCTAGAAATTAATTCAAAGGGTACTAAAATACTCAATCCGATTCAAAATAAGTGTTGCAGTTTCAAACTGGAGTTAGTTCTATAAATCAGACGTAGTATTAACCAAATGTTACATGGTCCTTTCACGAAGTCTATGCGCAGGCTGGAGCTGATTGGTTCTGGAGGTAGTTGTCACTGCTCCCCGTTTCTGGAGCTAGATCTGGAGGCAGAGAACAAGAAGGGAGATGAGGGGCCTCTGCGCCGAGTTAGTGGAGTAGCACGGCGAAGGGCGGGCGCCGCCGGTGGGGATGGTGGCGATGCGGACGTGCGGCTTATTGAAGAAGTCGGGAGCTGAGGGGGACGAGGTAGATCCTCGGAGAAACGGGGAAGAAGGAGGATGGTCGGAACATGGCACGCCGGCGGGGGGAATGGAGCCACCCTCATCGAGGCATCGAGCTCCTGTCGCCGCTGTAGCCTCTTCCTCTTGTCGTCTCCCTGCTTGAGGCCTGGGGCTCAGTACTACTTACGGGCTCGTATGGGCCCAGTACGGACGTCCAAACTATACACATGAGCAGACATGGGGGGAGGTCCTGTAGGTCGCCCCGGCGCGACGCTGGTTCGCTCCGTCGCCTGAAGCGATTGGTTCGTGGGCCGGCCCAATGAAGCGTTCCTCTTTTTTCCTTAGCGCTCATAATTATTTTTTCAAATTTGAACAAATTTTAAATAGGAACAAATTTCAAAATTCGAACAAAAATCAAATCCGAACAAATTTCAAAAACCGAACAATTTTTAAAATCTGAATAATTTTCAAATCTGAATGAATTTCGAATCTGAACGAAATTTCAAATCTGAACAACAATTCGAATCTGAACAAATTTCAAAACCGAATGATTTTTAAAATCTGAACGAAATTTCGAATCTGAACGAATTTCAAATCTGAACGAAATTTCAAATCTGAACAAAAATCGAATCTGAACAATTTTTAAAATCTGAACGAAATTTCAAATTTGAACAAAAATTCGAATCTGAACAAATTTCAAATCTGAACGAAATTTCGAATCTGAACGAATTTTGAATCTGAACAAAATTTCAAATCTGAAAAAAAAATCAAATCTGAAAAAAATTCAAATCTGAACGAAATTTCGAATCTGAACGAATTTCGAATCTGAACGAAATTTCAAATCTGAACAAATTTTTATTTTGAACAATTTCCGAAAAATATGAAAAAAGAGAAAATAAAAAAACAAACGAAACAAAAACAGAAAAGAAAAGAAATACAACAGAAAAAAGAAAAAGAAATTAAGAAAAAAGGAAAACGAAAAAATGCCGAACTGGGCCGGCCCACTAAGCGCGGCATCCCCGCATCCCTTACGGCGACGCGTATAGGAATTGCCGACATGGGCCCACGCACACATTTGGCGCCGTCAGCCTCTCAACCGGCGGCGGGTGGCGGTGGGCAAGCAACGTGTGGGCTGTTTGTCCCGCAGGACGACCCTGGCCCTCCCGCCAGCCGCCGGCGGCATAAATGCTGGATAAGCTGGACGATGGACTCACCGGCGCATCCCTCGCCAACCAGCACGCGTGCCGCCGACCTCTGGGCGACCATGATCAGCGCCGGGAGGAGAGCAATCAGGACCACCGCCGCAGCAGGCCTCCATCGCATCCTCGACCCAATGCGTGCCGCCGACGCCGTCTGAGGAGTGTATGGCATTGCAATTTGCAAACGGGCTAACTAATTAAACTTCGTGCTCTCTACGAGAGTTTCATGAGCGATGATGGACCGCAACCTCGCGCCTGTACGTGCGTATAAAAGGGAGATCGGAGAGGCCGGATGGAGTCAGCTGCGTTTTGTTTGAACGCCGGCCGCAGCGGCGTGTTACACGTACGTCTGCGGCGGCCAATACTCGCACAGAAGTCTGCGTGCAAGACCATCCAGCGGACGCCCCTGGTTTTTTTGGGGCAGACGCCTCTGATGATGCAGTGCTCCAAGCCTCCAACACAAGGTCTGAGCTGATGCGGCTCAGTATATAGCACTCTCAAACTTTTTTCATTTTATTATTTTTGAACAACCCTCAAATTTAAACAAAGGGCCAAATTATTCAAATTTAGTTTGAAATACAACAAATTTTAAATTAACACAATAAAATTTAAAATAAATGTAAACTTAAACTATTTGCCGTGTGCGCATTGCCGTGCCTTTTTTCGCCATGTACTCTTTGCGTCGTGCGGCACACGGCAAAGACGTTACCGTGTGTTTTACTTACTTTGACATGTGCCTTGGGCACACGGCAACGATCAGCTCTCCTGTAGTGACTATGGTAATTCCTCTCCATTGGAGTCGAAGCAGTTTATGACTCGTACTCCTTAAAAACGTGCATGTCAGCTGTGTCGGGCGACCACTCCTCAATGTCAGCGGGCTAGGGCTTTGGAGCCAGAGGCTGGAAGGTCGCATCGCCGGAAAAATCCACCTCGACGTTGCTTTCGTCCTCCTCCTCCCTGGGCTCCGGCTTAACGACGTTTCTTGAGATGCGAGAAGAGCCACCGTGGTGCCCTAGCACTCCTCCTCAAACTATGGCTTGGGCCGGGGACGGGCGCACCCACGTGTCTAGGGCTCCTTGGGTCTTTTATGCGGTGTACATTGTACGGTGCCGCCACACCAGATTGCGCCACCGTTCTTGCAGGCGTGGTCTTTGTAGGAAAAATTCACCATATCGTTCTCTTGGCCGAACATGGCATGTATCCCACTAGTAACTCAACGACATCAGATTGTGCCACCGCGTGTGTCGATATATGGTCGTTTGGCGACTTCGACGTGATGTCCAGCACCCCTAGGCAGCGCGTCAGAATGGGGACTCTGCAGCCCCTGACGACTCACACGCTCGGAACGTGACTGTATGCACGTTCACTCTGCAGTCCTGTTTATATAGCTGGAAAAAGTACTAGTGCGATGGAGAGTTTCATAAACGATATGTGCTTTTTGTGACATTGTTACACAAAACCGGTAGTTTATTGAAAAAAAAAATCACAGATTTTGAAACCACATCCTCAACTGTGGTAGCTTCTAGCACATATGAACAAATTACTTTAGAACACAAGAACGAAATGAGAAATGTGAAAACACACTGATGAATAGGTTCTTATAGGCACAATTAACACAACACCTGTTAGTTGTTTGGCACCAAAATAACAATCAGAGCACCTAATATTGTGGGACCTTGTGTGTCAATCGTTCAGAACCAACTACGATCTACTGAAGAACTCTTCCTAGTGTGTAATGTAGCTAGGTCCTACTCTTCTGGATCGGATCCAGTACATTCTCCTCACTACCCTTGATCGTGTATATATGTATGGATCAATTTGTGTGTAGTATAAGTGTATAATACAAACGCTAGCTAGCTTTCCTTTATCTCCCAATCAATTAAGTGAAAATCAATCAATCAATCAATCATCGATCTTTAGTTATAAAGTCGTCTGTCAGCTTTATAATTCAACACGAATCAGTTAGTACTAGTAACAATATCGCATCATTAAGGCAAAATATCCCGCGCTTTTCACGCACAACTCTATCCCAGTGCATAAAACCTCTCCCAGCGCAAGTCCCATTCCAACTCCAATCTTCGGTACGCAGCCAGAAACCCCAGGCGGCAGCCATGGCGCCGACATCCGCGCCGCCCACCCTCTACTACTCCCGTAGGCGGAAGCCCTCCGCCGAGATCGAGCAGCCGAGCGTCCCGGCGTGCAAGGTGGCCTCGTCATTGTCGGGGAAGAAGCCGCCGGCCAAGGCCAAAGCTGGGCCGGCGAAGAAGAACAAGACGACCAAGTCCAAGGCACCCCGAAAGAAGGCGCGGGTAAGCGCCAAGGAAGGCGATGCGGACGACGTGCGTGCAGACAAGCCCGACGAGGAGCAGCTCGCCTTGGCCCGCGGCGAGGAGGAGAAAGAGCTGGCGACAGTGGAGCAGGGGGCCGCGCAGCTGCCGGCCAAGAGGCAGGTGGGGAGGCCGAGACGGGCTAGGGTCAAGGAGCCGGAGCCCGTCCCCCGGGAAGAGGCGCTGAAGGCCTGGCCAATGTGCAGCAGGTATTTCCTGGCCGTGCTACTTCCTTTTTGTTTTAGTCAAAAGTACGTTAGTTGTTTTGTCTGGATTAAGTCATGTAACTTGATTTGATTTTTGCTGGATTCGAGGAGAAGAAATCGATGTTGCATGTTATGATTTGAGTTGAATCTTGTGTCGCGCATTGCAGGGAGGAGTCGGACGACGAGGAACTTGAGAAGGTGGCGGACCTGTTGGTGGCCCAGATACTCAGCAGGCCACGGCCTTTGGGCTGAATTGAATTTTGGTTGAGAGAGAAAGACAAGAAATTGTTCCGGGCGCTGGAATGCCATAGGATCCCCTTGTCTGCTGGGATTCCGATTATTCTGACTTCCGCGTTGTATATTGTCCGATGGAGGGAATAGTAATTTTCAAAAAATGTGGTATTCAATATTCCGGTTACTCTCACTTCTGGATCCTTTTTTTTTTAATCGAACATGCATGTCAATCACACCGGCTTCTCATGGAGCTGACGAGCGGCACAAATTGGCTTCTCTGACTTTGTTTCCATGGAGACGCTGTTTCCATAATTCCCGACGAGAGGTTCGATGCTGCTACTATGTCTCCGGCGCACATCCTCCCCTCTTGCTCCATTGATCGAAACTGAAATGGCATCATGGATTGTCGGCACACCTACTTAGTTTAGAAAAAGAACTTGCGTTTGCCAAACTTGATTAAATCCTCATTTTATCTACAAGAATAAAAATATATCTCAAACATGTAAGTGACTCAATATTGTTTCTGGATTTATTTTAGTAACTCTTTCCGAGCTGTAAAAAGACCCAATAAGCCTTTTTTTTACTACTAAATATGACATTCTATCTCTGTTATTTTTTTCACCCATACCACAAATAAATAAAAGAGCTCTTTTACAGTGCTTGGAGAACTACCGTGGGTAGTTTTAGGTAGCTCCCATCCTAAATTATTTCAGCCGTTTAATTTCAATCTATCCCTCCTAAATTATTTCAGCCGTTCATTCATTCAATCATTAAGCAAAAAAAAAAGTATAATCACACGGGTACGATGGTCATTTACCATGGGAGATCCAATTCCCCTCTCCCGATCGATCTTACAATTAAGGATACGATCACCGGACCCCCACCTTGTCAGTTTTCCATGGTGTGTCTATGACACGCTGCTGAATCAAGCAGAGGAAAAATCTTATCAGGAGGTTGCAGCCTGACATGCTCGCCCTCGAGAATAGCATGGGCCGGAACAGGATATTCGGCTGAGTGCTACCATCACGTTGCTCTTGCTCTTCTTATGCATAGATTTGAACATTTGAATTCTTGTTTCGCTGAAGAAGGCAATTACATTTACTGAACATCAGACATCTGGTGATGTACATGTGTCCACGAACCTTTGGTCCTTAATTTGGATGCAGTTCTACCTATTGTTCTATCTGTAACCCAACCTCGTGCTACTTGTTTCGTTTTGATGATAAGTACTGAATGTACACACTAATCTTGTGCTTGGTAGGTCTTGTGTTGAAACCTCAAGTTCAGTTTGATATTTTGTCTAGGACGAATGAGTCTTTTTCTCGCGCTAACCAAAACAAAGCCTATGTTTTTCATTTACACTCGCTGCACTTGCACAGAAACATTTACAGTATCCAAACCAAAACCAAAACTTCCAAACGGTGTCTTAGTTACAGTTGTCAGTTAGCATTTGGCAGCAGAAGAACTGTACACAAGCTCTGCGACTGTCAAGAGGCCGGGGGGGAGCAGGGAGAACTTGACGTGCAGCGAGATCTTGCCCTTGTCGACGTCGAGCCTCGCGCCGGTGACTAGCCAGTACCCGGGGCTGTCCTGCGGGCCCATGGTCACCTAACTTGAGCAGTTTCTGCGCGCTCACGGGCACGGGCGGCACGCCGGCAAACACGCCAGAGTTAATGTTGAGGACCACCAACGGCGTGCTCGGCTGCTGTCGGCCCTCCTTGGCGCCGCCACTGCCCGACGACGAGGACGACCCGGAGAACGGCATGTACAGGAAGCTCGATGACTTGCCCGACGTCCTCGCCGTGCCGCGCGTCCACCTGGACTACACGATCGACGGCGTAACCAGGGACCTCGGAGTAGAGCAACCTGAGGTGCAGCACGGTGGTGGAGTTGTGCGCCTTGACGTGGAGCTGCGCCCCGGTGACCATGTACGCAGCGGCGGCCGTGGCGGCACGGCGGTGGTCGGAGTGGTGCCACCGGCGGTGGTACTTGACGGGGGCAGTGCACACGTGCGTCAACATCCGCCACTGAACCGGCTAGTAGTTGCGGTGGTCGTCGTCAGAGACCGCCTTGGAGCCTCGCCACGACGGCGGTCTGTTACTGGACCGCTGGACGGAGGCTACCAACGTCGGGGTGGTCGACAGGGCATGTCGGGGGATGCGGCGGGGTGGGGATCACAGGATTGGCCGGAGGAGGTGCTGGGGCCTCGTCATCTGCTGCCACGGCGGCGGAAACGAGCGGGCAGAGGACGGCGGAGGCGATGGCGAGCTCCTTCTACTCCGTCGGGGGAGGTGGCAGGGTGGGGATCGGAGAGAAGGAAGACGTGAAGGAGAGTGAGATTAGCGCAGCGGAGAGGCCCCGCTCAAAGGAGATGAATCTGACGGTGGGTCACTAACACGAATTTACCTAAATACCCTTTTATTTTAGATAAAAAATAAAAAATATTAGTAGTTTCAGGTAGTTTCGGGTTCTTTTAATCTGGTAGTTTCTGGTAGCTCTAATTTATCACCGTTCCATTAGAGCGGATGGACGGTTGTTAAAATTACCAAGTACTCTAAAAGTTGTAATAAATAAAATGTATAAGAAAATAATTTTTTAGGGAGTATCAGAAAATAATTGAGGGTACATCACCCACCCAAATATCTACACATGAGGTTTTCTAGTATATCTTGAAGATTTAAAACTCTGCTTTTTATTTTTGTGGAAGATCCAGGGAGCTGGAAATTCTAGTTCATCATGAGTATTCTTACTAGGCATTACTGGCCCAGCCTAATAACTGGGAATCACTCGGAAGACTAGGGCACAACCCGTTACACCAACGAGCAACTCCAACTCTTTTTACGAATAAAATCAGATTTTAATAACCGATAAAAATAGAAGAAGCTTTTAGTCATAATCACCGGACGACGTAACTGGCCGGTAATGGTGTGATGCCACTCCGACTTTTGCAAGAGGAAAATCGCCGTATCAGTCGTGTGATCACTGATCATTACCTTGTTTCTGGTGTTTCCGTTCCACCTAACGTCAAGAGGTCATTGCAATTAAGCGCCGAATTCTGAAGAAAAAGTAGCTAAGTAACATTAATTTATTCGTACCGCAATTGCAAATTTCATATTACAGAACCGAATACGAATTTTCCATTTATTCAAATCAGAAATACAGTTGTTGCTTTACCAAACTGAACAACACAATGAATCAAACACGTACATACGATAGATAGAATAAGCGATAAAGTCAGAATACACGATCACTGCTTCCGTCAACGTCCTAATTAGGCGACGCAATGACGGATCATGACAGCGATTGATGCCTCGACGAGGAAGCACGTAAATAAGATTTCTATAAGCGCCCTGAGATCTTTCACTAGATCGATCACGGCCGGGGTCAGTGCGGGCAGCCAGCGTTTGCGCTGTGGGTGCCGCACGAGGGGCCCGCGCCCAGCCGCTGCATGTACACAGGGCCGGTCTTGATATTTTGGGGGCCCGAGGCGAAACTAAAATTTTAAGCCCTCAATATTAATAAAAAAGCACTGATAATTAAATTCAAAAAAAAGCACTCATAATTAGTATACATGTAAAATATATGTTTTCTATGTAACACTAAATGCATATAAGTAGTACGTAAATTTTAACATATTATCTTAAAATTTTCTTCTAACATTTCTCGATGCAAAGTCACCTATCAAAATATATGTTTTCTTCTTGCCGGGCAGATTAAAAATTCTCATTAATTTGTTACTCGCTCTTCCTCCAATGCCAACTCATCAATTTGGCTTTATCAAAACATCGGTATTACTTCTGAAATTTTGTGAATATCTTCTCCATGTGATTATACGAAGTCATCAACGTGTTTTGCTCTTTAACTTTTTTTTAAATGAAGGCAAAAGTTTTGTCTTATTCATTAATTAAGAAGAAGGTGCGCGGTTTATTTATGGGAGAAGCGCGTTGATTCAGTGATCGGGATGACGTCGACAAATAATGGTGGAAAAAACACATCAAATATTGAAAATAAATTGTAGTATCTACGCATCATGTATGCGAAGGTAGAAATTAGTGATTAGGAAATAATAATTATATACCTCAATCGGTGAAATCAGTTATTTGCGCACTCGTGTACCCCGTAGACTCGCCCGGATACAGGAAAGAAAAGAGGCAAAACTGTCTGGCGTATTCTGGCGATTGGGGGCCTTGAGAATTGAAATCGACGAGCCACAGCCCATTGCCTTTTTTTCTGCTTTTGTGGCCAATACTAATCAGTACTCAGTACCCATATGTATATACTGATATACATACCTGGGGTGGGGCCCCTAAATTTTGGGGGCCCGGGGCGGCCGCCCACCCTGACCACCCATCAGGGCCGGCCCTGCATGTACATTTGCCGGAGAAGCTGCACCGCCACACCGTCGCCGCCGGCGTGGACGGCCTCCCCTGCCGGTATCCACACGTCGCCGACGAGCTGCCGAGCCGCGACGGAGGCGGAGAAGGAGGCCACCAGGAGCATTAGCGTCACAGCGGCAAACCTAGCTTGCCATCATCGATCGATCGAGCACGTACGGTGTGTTTGTAGCTAGCTAGCTGTCTTCTTGGACAGGGGTTCGGTGAGAGGTTCCGTGGGCGACACGTGCGGTGGTATATAAAGGCTTCTCCGATCGACGAGGTGATGTTGTATGTCAGTACATACGTAAACGGAGGCACATGCGATGACCTTACAGGATTTGGCAGGAACGGTTCTAAACACGCACATGCTATAATTGGCATGCATGCCCTAACCAATAAACTAACTAATCTGAGAATACGTAAGAGACTGTCAACTTTGCCAGGACCTGTTCGTGACTTCGAGTCCCCTCGTTTGATGCCAAACTTTTCAACGCTAATTTATAGCTGCACACGGGTTTATATGCTCCAAGGTGAAAATAGTGTTATTAAAAAAAAACTACACAAGTGCATGCCTATGTCCCATGTGTAAATGTGATTTTTCGTTGAAAAAGGCAAGTGTGATGGCATGTGTTCAAATACAATCTTAATGTGATGCCATGCAATCTTTCCATGTTCTTGAAAAAAAAAGTTGTTATCTAGAGGCATGGGTTTTATTTATTTATTTTTCCCATGTCACGGGTATGTCATTTCATCGAAAACTTGGGAAGACAAAGCCACTTTGTATGTTGTAAAATCTTCTAGAAGTTCTTGGACTGTCTTAGGGTTTAGGGTTTTATCGTCACATTTCAGTTTTATCGTCACTGTAATATAGAAATTCTAGCAAATTCTCCTAAATTATTAGTAATCTTATTTCAATTTGGCATCATTTCAATATCGTTGGGTTTTCAACATCATCCGCATGCAATCCAAAACAAGTCTTACATGACTAGTCGCCTATGTGTTGGCCACATCACCTTCATACGCTTAAAAAAGCTAGGTTAACGTTGACAAAGTTTAAAAGTTTGAAAACAGTTTAAACTCGAACGCATAAGAAAGTGCAAAGTTGCAAAAAAAAAGATGAAAATTAAAAATCAAATAATAATAGCAGAACTCGAACTTATGAAACTTCGCGATTGGTATGAATCACCAACCATTGTGATAGCTCATTTCATTTGGCTATGTTGAGTTTTTCTGCCTACTTTCTATGTGTTTTTAAATGTTTCCTATGTCACATTATTATATGCCATCTAAATAATTCCTATAATCGCGACACTTAATTATTCCAATCACCTTCATTATGAATACGAAGTTTCCTTTTAAGCGGACGCGCGCTCTCCATATGGTAGGATTATATTGTTTGCGTACTGATTATTGATAGTTTCCTATTATATTGTTTCCTTTTATTATACTTACCACATATAAACCCGCCGGTCTTCAATATGGTAGGAGTATATTATTTTCGTACCGATTATTGGCGCTTTCCTAATTTATTGTTTCTTTTTTCCAGTACTTACGAAATATAAAACCGGTAATACTCATTTAGGAGGCCCGTTGACCTAGTGCCCCTCATGTTGGGAGCATGTTAAAATTTATGTTTCTGTATGATAATTAAGATATTTATGATTCCCTAAATAGTTTTATATATTGTAAACGAGCCAAAAGACTTACCATTTTTATTAATTAAGAAGCTAGCCTAAGACCGAAACAACCACCATTGCCAATTGTCATGTAACACGAGCGTCGGACGTGCTCACACGACCACCCTAACTACCAACACAAGCCGTGCACACACCACCGAAAACAAGGCTCGCTGTCAGGCCCATCGATGTCATCGTCATCACTGCTCAGCGAGTCCAATTTCACAAACTCTAACCATCTGGTGAGACCTCACCAAGGCGGCCTCGTGAAACCCACATCGGCCTATATGCGGATAACTCTTCGCGCAGAAAACTGGCAACTTCAATTACGATGAGGTGTTCCGGAGTAGGGATGAGCAGGACCCATGACGAAGAAGATCTTCACGACCTGACTGCCACACGCAGTTACCGTAGGCCGCCCGCAGAAGTTCCGAATTCACACAGTAGGGAAGACCGATAGAAAGGTCCGTCTAACACCTCAGAACAAAAGCCGACTACCAAAACCTTGCCGCGACGTGACCCAACCATCACTCACCAGTCACCAACGTCGTCATTGCCACACAAATCGCCACACGGAAACAAATACGCGGATACAAGTAACACGTGGTAGCAGATTTAGGAGCGCAGATGTGTGAGTCACCAACTACTTTATTATTCAAATTAGAACCACACAAGTAAACCGAATACAATGAATCGAACCGGAACCGGAGGGTGACAAATAATCAAAACAAGAAGAATATAAGCACTAGTACGTGAGCGTGGCGATTATTATGAACTGAAAGGTTTGAGTAGTGCGACGGATCATGATCGCGACACCTCAAAGCTAGGTGGTCACGGACGGTCAGGGGGGTGGGCAGCCACCGTTTGAGCTGTGGGTATTGCACGAGGGCCCCGCACCAAGCTGCTGCAGGTACATCTGCCGGAGAAGGCGCACCACCGCACCGCCGCCGCCCTGAACGGCCGGCCCCCACACGTCGCCGCCGAGCTGCCGAGCGGCGGCGCCAGTGGCGGCAAGGAAGGCGGCGATCGTCAGGAACGTCAACAGAACGGCAGCATACCTTGCCATCGTCGAGCGGCGGCAGGAAACGAGGAATCAATCAAGTATCTGTCTCTTATTTCTTCAAGGTACTTGCTGGGGAATGCAAGTTAAACTTGGGGGAGATGGATGAGACTGCCGATGGGGGTATCGATGGGTATATAAAGGAGCCTGTAGCCAGCCATTGGCTTCTCAGATCGAAGCGATGGTTGCATGTTCACGTGTGTCGTGACGAGGGATTACACCTCGTACGGTCGTCCATGTGCACTAGCTTTACATGCTAATTGGCGTGGTACTAGTACTAATTAACTAACTAACTTGATGATAGTCATGTTTGTTCAAATTTCGTGCACGCTGGCACTTTTTAAGTGGTTCTATTTCTATGAAATGTCCAAAAATAGTATGCACGCGCGCATCCAGTGAAATGCAGCGGCTGGAAAGCCGAAGACCAGCTGCAGGCAGCAGCCGCCGGCACGGTCGAAAAGACCAACGTGGGATTGGATGCAAGGAAGACCAGCGCCGGGTTGGAGTGGAGCCCACGGGAAGTGCACGATATGGTATCATGTACTCCCTGTGTTATGCAGTATAATTTTTTTTGCAAGCTAAACTAGCTTGCTACAAATGCTTATATAGTGGAACATAGGGAGTACTCAGGGCCGGGCCCATAGTAGTGCCGGATGTGCCGGCCGCACAGGGCCCAGAATTTTTGGGCCCCAAAATTTCCATATGGGCTACATAGCTATATGGTGGCAGGCCGCGGTTCCTAAATGCCGCCCGTTAGCGCCCCTAACCCATAGCGTCGCCTGAAGAGCTTCTTCGCGGAGCGTTTTCTGGGCCGGCCCACCTTCGACTGCTTCCTCTGTGTTCCTCTGCTCTGCTGCCCGCCGCCGCCTTCGCCGCCTGTCCTCGCCTGTCGCCGCCCTGCCCGCCGCCGTCGCCGCGTAGTCCTCGCGCTCCCCTCCCGGAACCTTCTAGACCACGCGGATCGCGAGAGCATCGGCCAGTATCGGGCCACCGACGCCCATGGATAGGCTCCGCGTCCACGCCTGCGGCGACGTCGCCGTCGCGTGGAAGCCCTCCCCCATCGTGGCGCTAGCCACCTCCCCCTGCGCCTCCCAGGTCGCCGCCGCGCACGAAGACGGCTCCCTCGAGCTCTGGCTCGTCTCCCCCGGCTCCGTCGGGTGGCACCACCAGCTCGTACGCTGCTTCCCCTCACTCTCACCGTGGGTTTCCGCGGAGAATTTGCCGTGACCTGATTCAGGGTTTCTGTGGCCGCAGGCTATACAGGGGAGCGAGGAGTCGAGGGTCACGTCGCTCGTGTGGGTGCCGAGCGCCGCAGGGGGCCGCCTGCTCTCTTCCAGCATCGATGGGTCCGTCGTAGAATGGGATCTCTTCAACCTGCGGCAGAAGGTGCCCGCTGCTGCGACTCTCGTGTGCTTGTGATACATTTCAATTCAATTCGAATGCACTTGCCATTTTGCAAACGTTGGGGGATTCTTTAATTCTTGGGCTTCTTTTCCAGGACGAGTTTTGAGTGTGACATGGAGTAATGATACCAAATTCATATTTTTCTGGAAGCAGCGATGGGTATGTTAACATCCCACTCCGGTGTAAATAGCTTTTATGATGGATGGGGTGATTCTTTTCATGTGTATTAAGCGGACTGTGCAGCATCTTTCCTTCTCTTCTATAGATTATTCCCAGTTCTGGATCATCACATGTTATATGGTAGTGTAGTCACTATGCGTTCATTTTTTGTGATTTTCTCTTCTACTATGTTTTACAGATTAATTAGATGCTGGGATTTAACATCTTTCCATGAGAAGTATCGCATCACTGCTGGATTAGGAGGTGTTGGTAGTGGACGTGAACTTTGTATATGGTCATTACTAATTCTGAGGTGAGATAAATCATATTCTCAGGGTTAATTTCCTTCTCCCTCAACTACCTTTTGTTGACTATTGCTGTTGCTATGCAGGTGTGGAACCCTTGTTAGCGGAGATAGTTCTGGGAGCGTTCAATTTTGGGATAGCCGCCATGGAACTCTTTTGCAAGCTCACACTTATCATAAAGGAGATGATGGATTATTTCAGTGACACTCTTTTGGGGAAGTCAGTTACCATGTTGCACTACTACTTGTCTCTAAAAGAAATTTCCTGGAAGCAACGGTTGGAAAATAGTTGCTTCAGTTTGCCCACAATCTTCTGACCTATTAGATTCTGATGTCAAGAGGGATCAAATCTTGTGTCTGAGTGTCAGTGCCAAGGTTTTCTCCTTGATCAGCCGCTCGTGTGCCCAATTTGATGGATAAAACTGTTGATGTACTGCAAACCTATTCTGCTACTGTTGTTTAATTTTTCACAATTCGCCTACTGACCAACATGTTGTTTAATTATTGGTTTTCCTGGCTTAAAACATGAAAGCCAACGAAGAACAAACAAAATAAAACGCAATTATATCAACTCAGGACTTTTGAAAATGGTTCCGATTTTTCGAAAATGGTTCCGAACCGAATAAATGGTTCCGATTTTTGAAAATGGTTCCGATTTTTCGAAAATGGTTCCTTTTTGAAAATGGTTCCGAATGAAAAAATGGTTTCGATTTTTAAAATTGTTCCTTTTTGAAAATGGTTCCGAATGAAAAAGTGGTTTCGATTTTTAAAAATGGTTCCTTTTTTAAAATAGTTCCGAACCGAAAAAATGGTTCCGATTTTTAAAAATGGTTCCTTTTTTAAAATGGTTCCGAACCGAAAAAATGGTTCCGATTTTGAAAATGGTTCCGAACGGAAAAAATGGTTCCAAATTTAAAATGGTTCATTTTTTAAAATGGTTCCAAATTTTAAAATGGTTCCATTTTGAAAATGGTTCCAAATTCGAAAATGGTTCCAAACATAAAAACGGTTCCAGTTTTGAAAATTATTCACTTTTGAAAATGGTTCCATTTTGAAAATGGTTGCATTTTGAAATTGGTTCCAAATTAAAAATGGTTCCAAATTTGAAAATTGTTCATTTTTTTAAAATGGTTCAAACTTTATAAATGGTTCCAAATTTAAAAATGGTTCCATTTTGAAAATGGTTCCGAACCGAATAAATGGTTCCGATTTTTGAAAATGGTTCCGATTTTTCGAAAATGGTTCCTTTTTGAAAATGGTTCCTTTTTGAAAATGGTTCCGAATGAAAAAATGGTTTCGATTTTTAAAATTGTTCCTTTTTGAAAATGGTTCCGAATGAAAAAGTGGTTTCGATTTTTAAAAATGGTTCCTTTTTGAAAATAGTTCCGAACCGAAAAAATGGTTCCGATTTTTAAAAATTGTTTCTTTTTTAAAATGGTTCCGAACCGAAAAAATGGTTCCGATTTTTGAAAATGGTTCCGAACGGAAAAAATGGTTCCAAATTTAAAATGGTTCATTTTTTAAAATGGTTCCAAATTTTAAAATGGTTCCATTTTGAAAATGGTTCCAAATTCGAAAATGGTTCCAAACATAAAAACGGTTCCAGTTTTGAAAATTATTCACTTTTGAAAATGGTTCCATTTTGAAAATGGTTGCATTTTGAAATTGGTTCCAAATTAAAAATGGTTCCAAATTTGAAAATTGTTCATTTTTTAAAATGGTTCAAACTTATAAATGGTTCCAAATTTAAAAATGGTTCCATTTTGAAAATGGTTCCTTTTTGAAAATGGTTCCGAACCGAAAAAATTGTTCCTTTTTGAAAATGGTTCCAAATTTAAAAATGGTTCCATTTTGAAAATGGTTCCAAATTTAAAAATGCTTCCAAATTTAAAAACGGTTCCATATTAGAAAATTGTTCATTTTTTAAAATGGTTCCATTTTGAAAATGGTTCCAAATTTAAAATGGTTCCAAATTTGAAAATTGTTCCATTTTTAAAATGGTTCCATTTTGAGAATGGTTCCGAAATAAAAAATGGTTCCAAATTTAAAAATGGTTCCGAATTTAAAAAATTCCGATTTTTGAAAATGGTTCCGAAATTAAAAATGGTTCCAAATTTCCATTTTTTAAATGATACAATTTAAAAATGGTTCCGAATTTAATATGGTTCCAAATTTGAAAATGTTTCCATTTTGAAAATGGTTCGGATTTTAAAAATGGTTCCGAATTTAAAATGGTTCAAAATTAAAAATGGTTCCAAATTTGAATATTGTTCATTTTTTAAAATGGTTCCATTTTGAAAATGGTTCCAATTTAAAAAATGGTTCAAAATTTGAAATTTGTTCATTTTTTAAAATGGTTCCATTTTTAAAATGGTTTCACTTTTAAAATGGTTCCGAATTTAAAATGGTTCCAAACTTGAAAATGGTTCCGAATTGAAAATGGTTCGGAATTTAAAAATGGTTCCAAATTAAAAATGGTTCCGAATTTAAAATGGTTCCAAATTAAAAATGGTTCCAAATTTGAATATTGTTCATTTTTTAAAATGGTTCACTTTTGAAAATGGTTCCATTTTGAAAATGGTTCCATATTTAAAATGGTTCCAAATTTGAAAATTGTTCCATTTTTAAATGGTTCCTTTTTGAAAATGGTTCCAAAATTAAAAATGGTTCCAAATTTGAAAATGGTTCATTTTTTAAAATGGTTTTCCAAATTTGAAAATGGTACTCAGCAGGAAGAGGCTAAATACATACATATAAGATCTATTCATAACTTTGTTGAAACGAAAAAGTTATAACACGAAAGTTGTGGAAAACGGCGAGTTTCATATACCCGTGAAAGGAATTTTGAAACCGTCGACTGAGTGTGACAAATTTAACAAAATTCATCTAAAAATATTGAAAACTTTGGTCCAAAATTAAGAAGGTACATTCCACGAAACTCGAAACCGATCACGGGAATGGAACCTAATCGTGAACGCACACATATTTCGTGTGTAAATTATTTTGAAACCATTTTAAATAATGCTGTGTGAGTAAGTGCATATGTGTGAGTACGTGCTTATGGAACGAACGAAGTGAACAAAGGAACGTGCATATGTGTAGCGACCGAACGAAGCAGTGAAGGAAGTGAGTACGTGCATATGTGAAGCGACCGAACGAAGCAGTGAACGAAGTGAGTACGTGCGTCGACGTCCAGCGACCGAACGAAGCAGTGAACCAACGAACATTTAAACGAACGACCTACAGCGACGGATCCGCCAATGGGCCAGCCCACGACGGTGCGCACGTAGGCGCCTCGTGTTCTAAGGGGCGCTAACGCGCGGCAACCAGGCGCTCCCGTGGCAGGCCATCAAATTTTTCCAACTGCCTGATGGTGCTTGGGACAGGAAAGTCGAAACTTGGGCCAGCCCACCTTAGCCGTTGTGGCTGCCTGGCTCCCGATCGCTCCCAGTTTCCCTACAATTTCAGCAGGATTGGTCCTTGCATCATCTAAAAAAAAGATTGGTCCTTGTCTCCTCAATCACTAGTGCAGGAGTTCGACCGGACAAGGACAAGAGCCAAGACAAGGTGAGTTTCGCGATTCCTCTAATAGTTAAGCAAATTAGCTATTTCGTTGACACTCCAGCTGATCGTCATGCAACCGAGGGTTGAATAAGTATGATTCTTAATATATAGGAAATTTCTGCACTAGTGACCCGAGTTCGACTCCCGTCGGGACAGTTTCCGGGAATTCTCACAAAGGTAGATTTCTATTATATCCTTGCCACCAGGCACCAAGGGTTAGTCGCCTAGTCCTGTTAGTCTTTCAAATTTCTACAAATGTTCATTGCCTCATTTTTTCACTAAGATAGGGTCCTATTTTAGAGGTTCGCACAGGGCCCCAAATTTTGCCGGCCCGGCCCTGGGAGTACTTCAGAGCAAGAGCCAGCGGCTTAGTTTTTTTTTTGTTATAAATGTAAGCTTTTATTTGATTCTTGGCAATATATCTTGTGATAAGAACCATGAAGAGGTAATTGCGCAATTAATTCCGGTGAAAACCATTTAGTCCTCCAAGTTGTGAAATACAATTGACTAGTGCCTTAACTTACAAAAGCGCGCAATATTTGTATTTGCCAAATCCCTCTAGGTCGTGGTAAACTAGGCACGGTGGCACTACCATCGTGCCTAAATCGCACACAGGGCTCACGCAAGGACACCTGTGCGTCCGGTTGGGTGGTGATTACGAATACCGCCCCAAAATTAGATACATCATATTACTCGGGCAAAAAAAATATAGATCCACCTAGGGTAGGTTGATATTTTATGAAAATGACCTTATGACTTTCACCATCTTAATAAGCAGTCCATCTCCGTATTGTATCCATTCATGATCTTCAAGTTCCTCGAGGTGAATGTGTTGATGATAAGGACACTGGCAACAATGAGCGTGGAGAAAAAGGAGTCCCACGCAAACGATCCAAGACCTCGTCCCAAATTACAGTGAGTTGCCGCGCCCCAATCTCTCTGTCTCGAGCCAATTTTCAGGGTTTGTGAAAGAAGTTAATCTCAGATGATGGGGTTAACGATTTTGGCATTGTACGAAGCTATACTATAGTGTGTAGGGTCTTGTATGGTAAATTTTAGATGTTATCAGTTGTTGGAGACAGATGTTTGATGGTGGATTTATGAGAACGATGAGTTTTTGTTTGCTTTTTTACTTGATGAACACATCCTTATAATCATGTTTGGTGTAACCATTCATTTGTATTTTGAATTACTGTTTATACTAGCTTGAAAAAACAGCGAACACCATAAATTATGCTCCATAAAATTAAAAAAATGTGTTGGTAGAAATTAAACAACGTTGGAGCGAATCTGAGCAGTAGCATTACTATCAAGCTTGGTAAAAGGAAAAATGATCCATCCACAAACGTGGTAAACAGTGTCCTAGTGGATATACGAGCATTTATTTTCCTTATTTTGCAGATTAGTAACCAAGGAAAATACAACGCTACATTAAAAGTTGAGTTTTAGAATTATATGGATGTAGATATTGGCAATATGTGAGTGTTTTATTTCGGGAAAACCATTACGTCGTTGTGTACAACAAAGTACACAAAAGATATGGTACCAAATACCAGCATAAGAAATGTGAAGGTATTATTCATTAGTTCAAAGGAAACTTGAATACAATAAAAATAATTTAGCAAGGAATAAACCAAATGTTACAAAGAACCAAACTGTAAAGGAGCCCACTCATCTAGCAAAGATACATGATCACGACGCCTGAAAAAGTGCACGAACAAACTCTTGCTCATTTCCCGTACGTCCATCTCGAACGCTGAAATCTTCTTGGAACAGATGACGGTCGAGTCAGTGCGGGCAGCCAGCGTTTGCGCTGTGGGTGCCGCATGACGGTCCGGCCCCCAGCCGCTGCAGGTAAATTTGCCGGAGAAGCTGGACCACCACACCGTCGCCGCCGCCGTGGACGGCCTTCCCTGCCGGCTCCCACATGTCGCCGCCGCCGAGCGACCTAGCCGCCGCACCGGACACCGCGAAGAACACCACGATCACCAGGAACATTAGCGACACAGCAGCAAACCTTCTCGCCATCAGAAATGAAAGGTCTCGCTCTTCTTTGATCACTCGGTCGATCACTGACGACCCGATTCTTGCTGTTTAGTGCTGCACAAAGGAATAGATCGATTAAGCTAGGGCACGATGGATGGTATGCTCCATGGGGTGGCCACGCGTATATATAGAGTGCTCTATCGGCAGCTAGCCTGCATGTTGCGCTAGCATATAGGCTCTTACGACATCACGGTACGTCGATGCACCTGCGAGGATGTTACATGCAAGCATGACCGGTGTGAGAGGAATCGTTCCAACGCGCACTAGCTTCACATGCTGATAATTAATCTGTGCGCATTTCCGCTTTTGATTGGTTCTTTTAGACGCCAGCAAAGTACTGCTAAGGTTAGGACACAATGACATTATTAATTTTTGTTAGCAGGACCGTTGAGTGTCTCATCGTTGGTGGACATTGCCACTTTGTAAGTGGTTCTTCTCCACGGGATTGCTCGGACTAGTGCCATGTGCATAGAGAATGCGGCGGAAAGCCGGAGAAACAAGGGAGACCAACAAGAGATTGGATGGTACGACAGAATCGAGTCTACCGGTTGGCAGGCTGCTGCGACTCATTTTATTTGGACCAACTGTGTGTGCAAATGCGATGACGTTTTTATGTGTTGTTTCCGACGCTGTGTGACCGTTTTCTGTGTTGTTTCGGAGGCATTCGAGAAATAAGTATTCATGTTGCATAGACTCATGTAACATAATCTATCTATTATATATTAAAAGCAAAATGAGGGAGTTAAATAGAGACACCACGTTAAGCCACATCACTCTAATTATTTTTTATGGTTAGATCTAAAATTAGTGGCTAGGATTTAACGGAAGATTCACAATTACGTAACCGGGTAAGTTTTCTTGACACGTCTAAATAGATTTTCGTTGGACATCTAGCTCAACCAGATCACGTGCATATTAAGGAAACTAATTAATGTGCTGTAAAAAAACAGAGAGCATGCATGCCCCCAATGATCACGTACCTAAAAAAGTCAGGCCTCCTGTAGACACAACACGTATACATACTCTCTAAAAAAACACGTATACGTACATGCATGGCCAGCTAACGATTGAACGTTTTATGGATTTTGAAAAATCTACTCAGACCAATCGCTTGAGAAAATTTAATTTTTTTTAAAGTGAGCATCTCAAAAAGAAGAAAGAAAAAAGGAAAGGAATCGATCTGATCATGCACAAAAAAATCCCTCGACATGCAGGTCACGAAGACGGGGTGATTCCTTCGACCGTGCGGCGTATCGCTGGCTTCGAGGTTTCTGCCCACAAGATTATTAAAAAAAATCGCATTGACTTCCTCTTGCATGTTAAGAGCGTGATTCTTTTTCTTTCTTTGAGATCGAAGACGGATTTGGAACCAGACTGTGGCTGATTTTAAAAAAGAAACTCTGTAACCTAGCTAGAACGTGGTGTATATATATATATATATATATATATATATATATATATATATATATATGTCTACATGATTTAAAATAAAAAGTTAATCACACATGTCACCATAAATTTTAAAATGTCAAGTATGATGTAGATGAAGTCATGGGTAGATTACTTGAGCCGAGGATTTTCGAGATTGATAAAGCTATAAACTATTAGGTTGCTATCGGTGCACATATTCAAAAGTTCAATCCTCTCTAAGACTGTAACTATACACATATGAGGCAGAGCCCAGGATTTGATAACAAAATAAAAAAGAAAAGCCATGAGGACCATATGTTCTATGAACCTGATAAGCGTTGATCCATAGATAAACACGAAGAATTAGTCGGAGCTAATAGGCTTAAAATATAGTCGAAAAGATAGGCATGCCAGAAGTTCTTTGGAAAGCAAAACATTTGGTCATCAGTCTAGCAGACCCTCCTTTTGTAAGTAGATCATAAACAACAAATATCCATAATTATTCATAAACTAGATCAAAACCAACAGATCATGATAATTGTGTTTGAAAAAACACAAGTACGATTTTCGTTGTTGAACTTAAGAAAATTATGGTCAATACATCACAATAATTGGACCAATCGATAGACCTTCCTAAAGTGTATAAAATTGAATAATATAACTTAAAATCATCACAACCGAACGATTTCATGAGTACACTTCAACGTGATATAAAACATCATCCAATGAACTTTGAAGGATTAAGTTGAACCATGAATACGAACAAAATGGTTGTTCTTGGGATATGTCACGGATAATGTTTGCTTTTCTATTAGAATTGATCCGCTACCATTTTCATTGAAAATAATTCAAGAGTCATTATGCAATGTTTCTTCTTAGAAATTTCCTATCGATCTATGATTTTTAGTTTTGAGAACTATATTCTCCCTCCGTTCCATTTTAATTGACTCACATATATCTAGATATGCATGTACCTAGCACTAAAACATGTCTAGATGCATCCATATCTAGATATATGTGTCAATTAAAATGGAACGGAGGGAGTAAAAGGTATTTGCTTTCCTATAAAACACACCCAATTGGAAATAAGAAATTGCCTTGAGTATAACATTTAAAAAATATAATCATGTCTAATGAGTTCCTATGGTTTCCCTATGTTCTGAATAAGTACTCTTTTTGCCAGTTCCTATGTGTGTGTTTTTGCGAGGAATTTAATTTGGTTTCTTATTGCTAAAATTTAATAGGAGACATTATTAAAATTTGCAAACATGTAGAAAAATTATGACCAATTAGGATGCCAAAACAATGTTGTCCATAGCAGCGTAGTCATATTTTGGGACACGATAAATAAAAGTAAGTTAGAGCGTATAATTATTGAGTCTAAGAGTGAGTTTATTATAGGGTGATAGTTAAATCGTGCGAGTAAAATAATGGCTAGAACTTTTCTGTGCATTTTTATTATTTGTAAGTAGATCAGAATAATTATAACAACAGATAGACATTCCTAAAGTGTATACATTTAATAATGTAACTTAAACTCATCACAGTTGAAAGATTTCATGAGTACACTTCAACATGATATGAAAAATTATTCAGTGATCCTATACTTTGAAGGATTAAGTTGAACGGTGAATACCACAAAAATGGCCTGCTCTTGGATATGACACCGACAATATTTGATTTCTATCAGAAATGATTTGTTGCCATTTTCGTTAGATATAATAATAAAGTACTTTATACCGCTTGTCATGTAAATATCTATAATGATGTTCGTTTCATTAGGAAATAATAAGTTCCATATGAATGATATTCTCTTGTTTGTGATGCATTTATGTACAAATATGAACATCTATATGTTTTGATCAGTTCAGGTACAATTATGAAAAAATATAGTTGCCATACATTTAGGTAACCTAAATATATAAGATCTATGAATTGTCATATGATTAGGTAGAATTATGATGTTATTTTGGGTATGATTTATTAAGATACAATTCTGAAGATCTATTTGATGTAGTTTGTTTGGTTAAAATTATGATTATACTTGAGAGAATCTCGGTGCATATCTCATGGACCTAAGATATTTTTTCTACTAATAAATGGGTGCATTGATTGACAGACATTTGGTTTCGATTTTATTAGAACTTTTAGCATATTCTTTCTTATAGTGAACATAACTTAGGAAACTAGACAATGTGGAACTCGTGAACTCTCACTAACATTTGAAATAATAAAGATTTGCTAACATGAGAAAAAAATTAAAGCTTATTCTCACAAAAGAAGACATGCAGACTCTACAATTGTTTTGGTAAATAGCTTTTCAAAATGGTAGTATTTATATAATGTGTAAAATTCTATTTTAGTAGTTTATTAGTATATTTGTATTTATATAATGTGTACATATACACGTTTTCTACAAACATGCGAAGTTTCGCGGTGAAATAACACTCGTGGTTCTCGGTGAAAAAAACAAAATCGGTGCTCTGAAAAACTTTATTTGTAAGTCTAAATTTTGTCAGTGATTTGTTTTTTTTTCCGCACCGAGCACCATGAATGTCATTTCACCATGAAACTTAACATATTTGTCGAAAACATGTATATGTTCATCACCAAAATAATTCAGAATTTTTCAAAATGTTTTACTATATTTTTCGATTTTTTTAATCAGGCAGGATCTTGAGAGCTCGGGAGCCAAATTGAATTTATGTGCAACTCATTCGTATAGAAATACGTTTATGCTTTATAGTCTAGCATTTGTTTTTCGTGCCATGATCTGTAGTTTAGTTAACCTTGTGACAGTCGGAACATACATGTCTACATGAAAACAAAAACTATATCTCTTGTCGAATCCTTCAACGCATAAGATTCAAAGGGGATTACTCATTTGTACATGTTTTAATCTCTTGTCGAATCCTAGCCTTAAATTAGATATCCTAGTACAAAAGTTATTGTGTTGTTTTGTACAAAGTACGCGAGAGACATGGTTCCAAATACGAACATATGGAATGTGAAGGTATTATTTATTAATTAGTTGAAAAAAACTTGAATAGAATGAAATGAAAGTGTTTTAGCAAGAATGAACTAATTAAAATTACAAGGAACCAAACGGCAAAGGGCGCTCAGTCATCTCGTAAAAACGTCACCATCTCGTACTATGTAACATACAAAGCCAGCTGACGGCGACGGATCATGATCAGGACGCCTGAAAAGTGCACGAACAAATTCTCGTTCTTCTCCTGTCAGTGCGGGCAGCCACCGTTGGCGCTGTGGGTGCCGCACGAGGGCCCTGCCCCCAGCCGCTGCAGGTACATCTGCCGGAGAAGCTGCACCATCACACCGTCGCCGCCGGGGACGGCCTCCCCTGCCGGCCCCCACACGTCGCCTCCGAGCTGCCGAGCCGCCGCGCCAGACACGGCGAAGATCGCCACGACCACGATCATCAAACACATTAGCGGCATAGCAGCAAATCTCCTTGTTGCCATCACGAATCAAGCGTGCCCTTCTTCTTTGATCACCGACGAAATCGGTTCTTGTTGGCTGGTGCACAAAGGAATGAACAGATGAACCTATGGCCGGATGAGACGTTCCACGGGGTGACCAAGCGTATATATAGTGGTGGCAACGGCATAGTGCTGTTGCCTGTTGTATATATGCATGGTGCGCGATCTAGCATAGAGTCTTACATCACGGTACGCCGATGCACCTGCGAGGATGTTGCATGGCCGGTGTGAGAGGAACCGTTCCAAGGCGCACTAGCTTCACATGCTATAATTAACCCGTGCATATTGCCACTTCTTAATTGGTTATTTGCCGTTGAGAGTGTCTCCTTTTTAAGTGGTTCTTTTCTACGCCATTGCTAGCTCCGAGTACCACCATGTGCATAGAGAATTCGATCGGCGGAAAGCCGGAGAAATAAGGGAGACTCATCTTGCGTACAATTAGCAATTAGCAGAGGTCCCATCCATCCGAGGCGAGCGTGGGAGTGACGTCGACGTCAGATGGGAATCGACGCTCGTGCCAGCCCCAGCCTCATCCTTCCGCGCTTAATTGTTTCTCTTTTTTTCTTCCCAGATGATGGTGTGTCGTGTGACGCGACGACGAGGCAGGCGGCAGAGCTCGGAGCTTCGACCAGTGGGGTAGCCAAGGGGATAAAATCAAATCGTTTTTTCCACTTACCGGTGGCAGTGGTGGGTAATTTTCGTCAACTTTAGGGGTAGTTTCAACGACGTACCATAAGAAGTCATCCTTCCTTTATTATTATTAGGTAAAGATTGGCGGGAGAAGAAACTTTAAACATAAAATGGTTTTAATCTCCAGATCCGACGCGCCATAGGACATGAGATGAACAAAATGCTCAACAGATTCCTCTGAATCACAAAACATGCATTTCTTACATCCTGTTCAGCGCGTATTTACAAGGCTATCCCTCATAAATTGGATAAATTATCTTCATTTCAAGGAAATTGCGGAGGTCCCTGCCTTGTGAAGTGGTTCCGTCAAAAAATACTAAGACCAATGTTCGACATGCTTGGATGATCTAAGAAAGCTAATCCACACCCTCTGCCTTATATGGCTGTTTGTTTTCCGAGAAAACCCTTTATGTTGGGTGGGAGTACAAAAGAGGAAATGGTACCGAATACCAGCATAAGGAATGTGAAGTTATTATTTATTTGGTCAGGGGAAACTTGAATAGAATGAAATACAAGTTTTATAGCAAAGAATGAACCAAAAATTACAAGGAACCAACAAACTGTAAAGGCACCCACTCATCTAGTATACTATATATTACATACAAAGCCTGAATGCGATGAATCGTGATCGCGACGGCTGAAAAGTGCCCCCCTGGAGTCTTCTTCTAACAGATCACGGCCGGCGTCAGTGCGGGCAGCCACCGTTTGCGCTGTGGGTGCCGCACGAGGCCCCCGCCCCCAGCCGCTGCAGGTACATTTGCCGGAGAAGCTGCACCATCACGCTGTCGCCGCCGGGCACGGCCTCCTCTGCCGGCTTCCACACGTCACCGTGGCCGACGAGCGGTCTAGCCGCGGCGCCGGACACGGCGAAGAACGCCATGACCACGATCATCAGGAGCATTAGCGGCACAGCAGCAAAGCTTCTCGCCATAACGAATCAAGCGTCTCCCTCTTGTTTGATCAGATCGATCGATCACTGAGGATGTCGATTCTTGTTCGCTGCTGCACAGAGGAACAAACTCAACCTGGGCAGTATGGATGAGAAGACGTTCTATGGGGTGCCCATGCGTATATATAGTGCGCAGCTAGCATAGAGGCTTACATCACGTGCACCGGCGAGGATGTTGCATCCATGCAAGACCGGTGTGATCAGAGGAACCGTTCCAAGGCGCACTAGCTTCACATGCTATAATTAGACGTTGAGTGTCTCCTCGTTGGTGCACGTACGCACTTTCTAAGTGGCTCTTTTCGACGGAGTAGTACCATCTGCATAGAGAATTCGGCGGCGGAAAGCGGGCGAAAAGAAGGGAGACCAACAGGAGATTGAGTCTGCCGGATGGCTGCCTGCTGCGACTCGTCTTGCGTACCAAGCTTGTGGAGCGCGGCAGTGCGTGGTGGTAATGGGATGGATGTTTGCCCGCATCATCTCCTCCATCATCAATCGACAGTGGCGGACCCAGGATTTAGGGAAGACCAGGGGTGGAACTGCAGCCCGGGCTACAACCCCGGTCGTGGCCTTCGTAGTATAGTAATCTACACACTAAAATATGTCACGAAATCCAATCGGTACAAAAATCGAAGCCTCACGTGATCGATTAAAAAGCCGGCGTCCGTAGTCCATTGCTAATTATTGTTTCCTATCTTTGGTAAAAAAAATCCTAACGGCCCAGAACTCTACATTACAAAACCGGAGTCGAGATGGCTTTTTTTTAAGAAAAGTTCGATCGGAGCCTTACCTCCGACAGAAAAAGGATCTGTTGTATGGCAGAAGACCAAAAAATTCAGACATATTTTATTTTTCTGCCATCAATTCGGACAGATCGACACAGATCAGGCTATACATGCACACATACATACGTACGTGGTCAGGTTTGAGCTACCATGTTTCTTGAAGAGCGGCACACATGTTGGCTTTCTTTTTGACATCGCAAGAAAATACATTTAGGGACTAAATTCATCGCATAGTTGAACATAGATCATAGCAAACAGAGTCTAAAATAGTAGATTAAATTAAAACAAAATAACAATAAAGTATAAAGTATAAAGTAACATATCAAATAAAAATAAAGATTACAACGAAAAGGACGAAGAAGCAATATATGAAATAAAAATAAAGATTGCGGTGAAAGGACGAAGAATAAAGGTTAAACATATGTGGGTCGACCGATTTTGAGGGAAATCTGGGTAACGCCACTGTCTTGCCCCACCGCGCCCTCGCGGTGGAGGAGGTTGAGCATGAGGATGTGCTCGCGTGGTACAATACATGCGGCTAAACCCTTATTCTTATCGACATCTTGGACGACGAGAAACGTGTGGCGACCAGCGTTGAGGCCTTAGCCAGTAGACAACATCGAACGTATGGTCTAGGAGATGAACATTGACATAACACAATAGCCACCAACACCTTCAGTTGCGACACCAAAATTCACGTAGCAAATAGCATGGAATGTGTAGAATCAGTTGGCGAGCCAATAAAGGTGATTGATGGAGCCTCGCAAAAATTATGATTAACACGAAAGCAAGATACATCTTGAGGTATATACGTTAGTGATTTCGTTGCAACGCACGGGTATTTATCAATTTGTGATATTCACGTTAGTTTTCTAAGGATATTATAAAGACATCAGTGATTTTTAACAACGCATGGTTATTTATCATTATTGACCTATGAATAAATAATCATTAGATTATTTTATCAACCCGTAGCAACGCACGGGCATTTTGCTAGTATGTCTAGATACATGTATGTTTAAACAAAATTGTGACATCTTTTTATGGACGTAGGAGTAGTAGGTGAATCCAACGGCGTCCCCAGCCTCTCACCAATGGGTGTGTTCTCATTTCCTGGTTTAGCCACTTTACGTGTCTTCAGCATCGGAGCAGAATACAGCACCAGGTGCTTACTGCCTACTGGCACCACAACCGGGTTTTTTTTTTTTTTTGGATACACGATGTCCCTGCTCGAGTCCCTAGCACTCTCCGTGCTTGAAATCGAAAGGAAAAACGGAAAAATGGAGGACGTAACTAATGGTCACTCTGTGCCTGAGGCCGACCTTTAAGAAGATCGGGCTTTTCCTAACATTACCCATTGTAGGTTAGAGGATCCAGTTCCCGTGGTTAAGCCAGGCTGATTACTATGTCCTCACGGTATTTTGATATTCTTTTAGAATATTGTAAATATTCTAAAAGAATATTTACAATATTCTTATGCTTCCCTCATACCAAAAAAAAAACTTGTGCTAAATTGGTTTGTTGGTCCTAAAACTTATGCTTCCCTCATACCAAAAAAAAAACTTGTGTTAAATGCTAGGTGTCCCAGCCTCCCGTGGGAGCTCTATTCACAGCGTACGTTTAGCAGCACAGAAGCCTCGCACCGTCTACAATGCTTTTAAATGGGCTGCAGTGATGCGACCCATTATAACATCTGCCGTTTTCCTTTTTTGTTTTCCTTTTGCTCATACTTTTTTTTTTATCTGAACACTTTTCTGATCTATTCTTTTAATTTGAACAATTTTAAAAATCTAATTTTTTGTATAATTTTTCCACAAGTCAGAATATTTTTCAAATTTGAAAGTTTTTTTAATCTTATTTTTTAAAAATCTTAACATTTTTTAAAAATATCATTAAATATCTGAATATTTTAAAATTTGAACATTTTTTAAATCTAAAGATTTCTCATATCTGAACATTTTTCAAAAATATTTTTAAAAATCTGAACATTTTTTGAATCTTAACATTTTCAACAATGAACATTTCAAATTCTAAATTATTTAAGTCTGAACATTTTTCAAACCTATAAAAATCCTAAAAAAGAAAACGTAAAAATCTATACTACTATTAAAAGAGCAAACTTGTTCAGGATACATTAAATTTATGCCGTCCAATATCTGATCAACGACCTAGATCGCTCCAATGTTTGACAACTCAACACACCTTTTCACTTTTGTGTTAATTACAGGTATTGCCACCAGAAAAAGAAACCGTTCATTACAATTATTTCTCTCCTCTGTTAATGTTAACGCTAAAGGAAAAAGAGAGGAACGAGTGCTGCTGCACATGAACGCCAAATCGAGGCCACCGGTCCCCGCCTGAGCGCGCGGCGTCAGCGTGCACCGCAGCATGGCCGTTGCGCTGTCGGGCTGCCGATCCTAGAGGAGAAGGTCCATGATGAGGCTTGGGCTGAGGCGTTGAAGCAGGCAGCCCGAGGAGCTGGGGACCGTGTTGGGCTCTTCTTTGCAAGGTCGTGGTCTGCTGCTGTTCCCGTCATGAATTGAGCCATCTCCATGGCCAACTTCCATGAGCGGCTATGGGTTCTAGAGAGATGTTATGCTTGGTGAGTCACAGGAGAAAGATCAGAGCTTTTTAATTAACGACCGGACTCACCGAACCCACAGGGACTCATTAACGACCGGACCCTGTAGAGCTTTTTATATTTTTAATTAATGACCGGACCCACAGGACGAACTACTCCTCGCTGAGGTTGTCCCAACCGACGCACGTCCTCGGTGTCGAGGCAGATGACCGTGGAGGACGTGGCAGCACGGGAGGGGGAGGGACCACCCGATGAGGAGGAGGCCGCCACTACGTCGAGGTCATCCTGGCCGCCATGTAGCCGGTGTTGTCGCGCTCGATCTCGGCGACCGAGTCCGCGATCACCGCCATGTAGCCCGGAGTGTCATCGTCATGCTCGTCCCGCAATGGCGACTGGATGAGGTAACCCCTCCGACACAACCTCTTATGGCTCCTCCTTCACGTGCGGCTCCGGGCAGCATTAGCGAATGTAAAGGCCGCGTGGTGGGAAACGTCGGGCCCCGAAGTCACGGATTACCAGGCCGCCGCGTGGTGGCGCGAAGCGAGGCTGCCCGATGACGATGCCGCAGCCTCCGCCTCCCCGACGCGGCGGTGAGCGTCGCTCCTCCTTCACCGACCGCTGCATTTGCTCCGTCTTCATCGGTTTCGGCTGCACCGCCAGCGCCTTCTTTTTTGGCGGCGAGGAAAGAGAGGTGTGCGGTGGCGGCGCCGAGGAAGGAGAAGTTGAGTAGTTTGTGCAGATGGAGGGATGAAAATTTAGAGGTTTTGGCTGCCGGCGCGCCAATGTGAAGAGAGGGGAAGAATTGGCACCCGACCCATGTCCATGACAGGGCGGTCCCGCATGTCGGATGGCTTGTCCCGCCACTGTCCGGCACCTTGAGCAGACCCCCCAATTTTGGAGACCTCTCGGGGGTGTCAAACATAATTTGAGTCGGGCCGTTCACTTGAGGGTGTTGGTGTGGCGTTTTTCGTGTCCGACACTCAAATGGGTCTTTTCGGGGTGCTTTAGGGGGTGCCGGTGGATATGCTCTATGACCACTTGGCAAAATATATACGGAAAATTAGATACACGCATTGTGAATGCCATTAGGCTTGTCCAAACATGTATGTGTTTGCCGTATTAAATTTATTTAATTTGACCGATTATTATGCCCTTTTCTGTATTATATCAACCAGATGGTTGTTTACCTGTAGTGAATAAAAGGTAAATTATATCAACACGATGGTTGGTTACCTGTAGAACATATCCAAAGCATGCAACGCACGTGCCCATTTACTAGTAAAACAGAAAAAAGAAAAGAAATAAAGAGAAATAAAAAGGAGAGGAAAAACAAAGTAAGAAAAAACTCCTAGCCCGTAATTGGGCCAGCCCGTTGCAGCGACGGGGTGTGCACGAGCCTTTCGCGCCGCAACAGGCGGCAAATAGGATTTACTGTGTCCTGCTGCAAGCAAAAGAGCGCTAATCTATGGTCAATTCGAGACCAAATAAGGCTCAAGTGGAGTCGATAGAGTTGGGCTAGAGAGCAAATCGCCTTATATATTATTATGCGTACGATCAGTGTTTTCGAACTTTTATCAATATAATACATGTAAAATTATATGTAGTAACATTGTTTTATTTTTAATTTATAATATAAAACATTTTATGACATGGTTTTTACTAAGGATCCTTTGATTCATAAGAATCTATACTACTATTAAAAGAGCAAACTTGTGTTGAGTTGTGTCTTTAAATCTGAACCGTTCAATATCCGATCAAACGGCCCACATCGTCCTAATGTTTGACAACTCAACATTGTCCGTTTTGCCCTCCCACCAATCACATAATATGACCAAATTGTCACCACCTTTTCGTTTTACGGTTAATTACAAAGGATTGCCACCTATTAAAAAGAAAAGAAGTCGTCGGCAACTCGAGCTTAACACCCGACGCCGTCCCCGGCGAGAGCAGAACGACCATGAGAGGACGAGGCGAGGACTACCAGCCGCATGCGCGCACCGCCTGGCGCCGGACAAGCACGGGCCGCTCCAGCGCGTCCTTGGCGCCGCGCGCCACGCCGCTTAGACCGGTGGCGTTCTTGACAGTCTCCACGGCGCGCGTGGCGGCGTCGGTGACCAGCTGCGCCTGACCGCCGACCTCCTGGAGGACACCGCCGGACTGGTTGGGGCCCGCCCCATGCGCGGTCGAGAGCTCCGCTGCGTTCCCAGCGACGACCACCGCGTAGGGCCGCGACCAGACCATGGCACGTGCCCTGCTGCTCCGGCCGTCCACGGCCACCACGCCGCCAAGCTCTGCGTCCCTATCCCTCCCTCCTCCCCGCGTGCGATGACGACGTATGGCCGCCAATCTGGCGCCGGTCGGCAAGCTCCAATGCCGAGCTGAGCCTCGACCACCACGTCTTCGGCGTCGGACAGGACGAGCTGTTGCACGGTCGCGCGACATGGCCGAGAGTTGGCCCAGCGGGGCGCCGGCGAGCTGCTGTCTATGGCGCGGTAGTGCGGCGTGATCGAGAGCTCCTTATTCTAGCACAAGCAAGCGATGAACGCTGCTATGAAGCACATGTTAGATTCGCCTTGATGCCTATGGTTGGTTCTGATTGGTGTTCCCGTGACTTTTACCAACTTCTCTGTAATTTGTTCTCTTGCTAATTTTGTCTATGTAGTTCCAGGATCTGAATTTCATGCTAATTATGGAGCTACTGGGGATGAGTAGCTTTTGTGCCATGTGGGTGTGTAATCTCATCACAAGGACACGGTGATTACGTTCATGTGTTTGCACCGATGTGATTTGCTTTTATTTCATAATTTCAAAGATTGGATTTGGCAAGATCTAAGGTTAGCACCAATCTTGAAGCAACCAAACATAATTAATGGTGTGTGATAAGACAGAGAGACTCAAACTAGGTGGAAGCTCACGGTGGAGGACCGGGTATGCACGTTGTAGAGGTTTCTCAGCGGCCGGTGCATAATTCAAGGTAGAGAGGAAGGGCGGTAGCTGCACATGATGTGGAGTAGGGGAGGCGAGGACCACGTACAGGGACAATGAGGGATGCGCCGGTAGCACCTGAGGCGGAGCAGGGAGGCTGGCGACGTTTGCACGTGAGATCGGTATTAGGAAGTCGAAGGCCGGCAACCCCTCGCTGTCATAAAGGTTTGGTGAAAGCTCAGGTGGTACGTGGTCACATTGAGATTTTGCGAAGAGGGGTGCATGACCTTACACTCCTATACACTCATGCGCCAACGTGATACCGCAAATGCTCCTCCTTCCTTGCCCGCATGTGTAGCTTCGACGAAGCGTCACGTGAATCCCACTGGTCTGAGGCTATTTTCTGCCACAACGGGTTCTAAAACCGATATAAAAATGTAAAAGAAGCAATACATGTAGATCGTGGAAAGTTCTTTTTCTATTTGTAAATTGTCTCATTAATTATAAAGACGTGCGTTGCACGTACATGACAACTAGTATAGAGAAAAAAGGATAATAAAGTCATGCACGTCCTTATTATGCATGACTTTCGTTTCAGATTGCATCATCGGAATAGTAAAGGAATTTTTGCAGTAGGTCCGACCGGAAGCAAAATGCAGCACAAAGCAGTACTTAGAAAAAAAACTGTACACGATTCACTCCTACTAATCAAACAAAATCTAAGAGTTTAAATCCTCTGAATTTCTATGAGAATCCTATGAATCAAAGAAGCGTAAGTTTTTGAGAAATTTTAAGTAAAATGTAACAATCCAATTCATCCATTCGAAACTATAAAAAGAACCTTGAACTTGAGAAAATCAATTAGATACAAATCATGTTTGTCATCAATGCATGCCAAGTTAGTGAAATTGCTCCTTCTTCCCGAGCGCGCGAGCTTTCGCGCGGTTCACGCACACGCGCGACGTGTGTCTGGGGTCGCATCCACGCTCTTTTTTCTCCCTCGTCTCCCCACGTTTGCCTTTCTCTCTCCTTTTTCTCTCCTTCCCGCGCACAACCCTTCCTCGAGACGACGACGACCGAGATGGATCCAGCGCCGCTGCTGCGGAGAAGGCGGCCGTCAAGACTAGACTTATCGATGGAGGTGGGGTGCTCGTCCGTGACGAGATCCGGTGTGTGTGGGAAGGGGGGGGGGGATTTAGAGGGATGGCAGGGGCAGTGGCAGAATAGCAGAAGAGGTGATTTGAAGAGGGCGGAGCGGCGAGGCGGGCGCGGGCGCGCCGCTGGCCACGAACGGTGGAGGCAAGCGGTTCGGCCGGCGGTGACGGACGGGGTGCACTATCTTCCTCCTCCCGATAGCTTTGTCGTTTAGCGGTCGCCTGCGCTAAGAGTAGCCTCACCCTCAAGTTAGGTAGTTGGAAATTTGCGCTTGATGTGCTCATAGTATAAGCTAAAGTGTGTCGTATGTCCCTTAAAACTGAGCAAACAATGTGTCCAGCGATTCTCCGGATTTGAGAAAAGTGGGGGTGCGGTTAGGTCGATCCTCATATGCAGAGTCTAGGTGTATACTTTGTATCCCATATATACTCTGAGTAATAAATTGCTCTTTATCAAAAAAAGAAATCTGGCGGAGGCGGCTGTCTGGCTTAAATGCCCAACTTTGTTGCAGAACCTTGGGTCGGGGAGGCCAACTGTCATCGACTACAGGAACTCGGTAGTGGCCTTAGACTGCTCCTCACGTAAAGGGCTCAAGACGGCAACCATCCTACTTACGTGGGAGATAGGGAAAGAACGGAATGCGAGGGTTTTCAACAACAAATTCGTGATGCCTTCCACCTTGTTCCAGCGGATCAAAGACGAGGTGAAGAACTGAATCCTCGCAGGCACTGAGATGTTAGCGGTGATTACTGGCTAGTTAGAAGGGCTTGTTTTCACCAGTTTTACCTTTTCTTTATGTTGGCTTAGGCCGTGGTTGTTTGCTCCTTCTTTATCAATATAAAAGACAAAGACTTTGTCTTGTTTCAAAAAAAAATCTGAATTTACTGTACCTAATTTGCACCTAAGATCACTAATGCAGTGTTAAAGAAAACCTGGAATTTCTAGCAGACTCAACGATGAAGCCTACAATACTGTCCAAGTCTAAGACGGTGCAGAAATTAAGCCTCGTCCAAGTCTTTGGCACCGCCAGACCCGGCCGCCGACGAGTAGTAGTGAGCGCGGCGAGGCCCGCAGGCAGGTGGCGATCGTCAACTGAGGCCAACGAGAGAGATGGAATTGGCCAAGGTGAGCACCGCCTACGACTTCTGTCGACGCCAGTGGGTCAAACAAAGGACAGAAATACGCCCAACTAACGAACCGGCTGAGCCTACCACAGCTAGGCTCACACGTCGGGCCATGAAAAGTTCTGAGTGACGCATGCGAATGTCAGCTTCCACTTGCAGGCATATGCGTGCGTAACCAGTGACATGTTTTCGCTCATTCACGAATCAAAAATTCACGGAATTAAACCGTGCGTGCTTGGTCAAAAAGTTTTGAGAAATTGTCAGGAGGAAGCCGAAAACCAGTTGAGGAACAAAACCAGTTATTCATGTACTTTCAACATTCATACATGTATCGATGGTGCTTTTGCAGCTTGCATATGTTTTATTCAAACAGATCATACGTACGTATATGTGTGTATGTATTTTGTATGTACAAAATGCCACTCGGCGAGCGTGGGGCAAAAAAAAAAACCAAATCACCAAGAAAGAAAGAAACCAATCAAACGAATCCAATAATAATCCTACATACAGTCGACCGATCACCGGAGTCGTCTACCACTCGGGGTCGTCAAAAACGCGTTGGAACCCGAGAGGAACCGGCGTAGGCCGTGACGCGCCGTCCGGCGGCGACGACCGATCCTAGGGCGGGCAGCCGTTGTTGGGGCTGTTGGTGCTGCAGGACGCGCCGGGCCCGCCCAGTCGCTGCAGGTACAGCCGCCGGAGCACCTGGACGACGGCCGCGCCTCCTGGAAGCGGGATGCCTCCGGCGGCCGCCCAGTCCTCGCCGCCCAGCGGCCGCGCCGCCTCGCCGAGCACCGACAGCAGCACCATCGCCGCCACGAGCACCACCAGAGAGAGCCTCATCTTCCTCACCAGCACTGCCATGGGTGCTAGCTTTGCTTTCCTCCTCGCTTCTCTTCTGTTTTCCTGTTTGTGACTAAGTTTGCAGCACGGCTTGATCGGCCACGAGACGAGGTAGGTAGTAGATATACGAATGGGTCGTGCCGCTGGGCGCTGGCCTATATATACAACACGATGGAGAGGCGTACGTGGAGATTTTGAGAGGAAGTTGCATGGCGGTTACGTGCGGCATGCCTATGTCTGAAGAGTCAATATATGCTTGATCGATCGATGGATCGGCATGGCGTACTTCGCACATAGAGTCCCATCCAAACGGTTCGTGCGTTCTTCTTCCAAGCGCGGCGACGGCGCGAGGCCGGGCAATGGCGAAAATACGACGAAAGAATGCCGGTGATCGAGCTCCAGAGTCAAAGCCGGCGACCGATTACTTGGACCAAGCCCCCAACAAGCTGTGCGTGGTATTAGCGCTAGCTTCTCGGTCGATTTTACATTTGCCTTTTTGAACAGAAAAATCATGGCCATCTTTTTGTTTCCAGGTACGACTGAATTAGTTTTCTCAAATATATACTTTAATTTACAGCCTCATATATCCGTGAACTCGATCAGCTTTATAAATTATCTTTTCATCAGGAGGAACCAAGGGAATCGATAGAGAGAGGAACTGTGGTTTGACCCGGAAAACGCCTTGGGAGCCAAGGAAGTTTTGGGGGTTTAGTTGACTTGGGCAATGATACGTGGAAGGAGATGTACTTGATTAGGCAGAAGCTTTCCGGTGTTTGTCACCGATTATGCAAGTGTGTCGTCGCTGATGCGTACCTGTCAACTATATACTGGAATTTTCTCTTAAGTTGCCTCCAGCCCTCCACTGCTCTCATGCACGGAATTCAAGCAAGGAGACGCTGTGCTCCGAATTTTCACGACCCCGCGCGCGCGGCGAGTTCACCCAAAGTGAAATCCCTAGCTAATTTCCAAGAAAGAGTGCTCAAAACTTGGCCGAAAGTTTGTTACAAGGGCCACATTTTTCGCTGCGTGCGTCTTACGTCCACCAAGCTGCTCGATCACTAGCTCTATCGATCGATCCTGGCTTGTAGGAGCAAAACTCGTAGTATTTTGTTATTGTTTGAAACGCGCAGAGCTCAAGAACAGCACGATATGGCCCTAGTCAGATATAAGATATACTATATAGTATTCCCTCCGTTTTTTAATATAAGATGTTTTAGCTTTTGTTCACATGCACATGCACACAAATGTATGTGGACACATTTTTGTGTGTATGTTCACTTATTTTAGTGTGGATATAGACAACATGTGTACCACCTAAAACATCTTATATTAAAAAACAGAGGGAGTACTACGTACCTGATAAATCATTGGGTAGTGCTAAGCGTCCCCTGGGGATCGGGGCTTCCGATCCCCCGCCTCCCCAATTCGACACGTGTCCATCGAGACCGCAAAGAAAGGCCCACGGAAAAAGCCCCTAGCTCGTGCAAAAAGAAAGTGTAATCTCCTGTATCGTAGTCATCATCTCCACTGCGCCCTGCAGCTTCGCCGGAGAAGCCGTCGGAGAAGACGCCGCAACTTCGCCGGACAAAACGCCGCCCGTCGCCGGAAAATACGCCGCAGCTTCGTCGGAGAAGAATCCTCTAGCAGCTTCGCCGGAGAAGACGCCACAGCTTCGCTAGAGAAATGCCGCCCATCCCGATGTCATCACCGTCGGCCTCCCGTGGTAGCACCGCCGGACTCCGATGGCAACACCCCTGCCCCGATGCCATCCCCGTCGACCTCCCGTGGTAGCACCATGGGATGCCGATGGTAGCTTTGCGGGACGCCGATGGCAGCACCGCAGGATGTCGATGGTAGTACGGCGGGCTGCCACACGCGGAACGCTGATGGCAGCACAGCCAGCCATCCATGGGCAGCACCGTCGGCCTTCCGTGGTAGCATCGCCACGTACCTACGGTAGCACCGCAGGACGTCGATGGCAGCACCGTCGGTCTTCTGTGATAGCAACGCCGTCAGCCTTCCGTGGTAGCACCGTCACGTACCTAAGGTAGCACAACGAGACGCCGATGGTAGCACTGCGGGACGCCGATGGCAGCACCGTCGGCCTTTCATGGTAGCAACACCCCGTACCTACGGTAGCACCGCGGGCCGCCGATGGCAGCACCACTGCCGACGGTCAGTAGCACCGGCGCCCCACCGCTTGTAGCACCGCTGCCCATGGGGTTCGACCACCGCCGGCCAGTAGACCAATGCTCGTAGCAGCTCTGTACGGTGTTCGCATCAGCACCGACGCCGGGTGGCAGCACCACCGCATGCCATTGTCGCAGTGAAGTCCACGATGGACAGAAAGGAAGGGGATCCATGACGGGGAGAGACGAAGGGATCCATGGCGGAGGCTGGGAGCACCACCACCCCCCACTTGCAGCAGCCCCGGCCACCATCCTTGCAGCTCCCCGATTGCAGCTCGCTGGTGCGCCGGTCGCCGCCGGCGATTGCAGCACGGGAGGGGCACCTCCTTCACGAATTTGCTGCAGCAGGAGCGGGGGAGGTAGAAAAAGGAGCAGGGCGAGGGCAGCGCTTGGTACTGATGGAGGTAGAGGAAGGAGAACGAGCAGGTCGGAGCCCACGCGCGGCGCTGCTGGAGTGCTCGAGGTAGACGGAAGGAGAAGAAACGGGATTTGGGGAAAAATCTGTGGTGATGCGGAAGGATAAGACCGGGGGCGAGGGTCCACTAGCGACATGCGTCACGCGATGGAGGAGGAGGATGTGAGACGTTCGATCCCGGGACCAGCGTTTTCCTAAATCATTTACAATGCTATTTCCCAAACTGCCTCTGGTGTAGTATATATGCACCATCATCCAACTTGTCACCGACATATATACGGCCTCGCACCCCAGGCACCACGATCGTTCCTAGTATTACCGAGGCAGCCGCTTGAGATTTTATAAAATGAAAAACTGTGACGTTGAGGCTGAGATTTTACGAGAATTTCCAGCAGCACAAAATTAGGGCCCATTTTGTTGTGATACACTTAGCTCTGGCGGCGGTCGATCTGGAGGTGAAGGCGCACGAACCCTAGCGCGCTGGGAGGGGATGGGACAGGTCGGGCGAGTGGTGTGTGGACGGGAAAAGTGGGCGATGGGGAAAAATATTGGATTGCTGGGCTCATTTCGGCTCTGGCTCACGGTGGCATTCTCCTCGTAATTTCCTTGAACGATATGTCCAAATATAAAAACGCTTCGCTGGCTATTGCGGGAAGCCACGGGCCGAAGGTGCTTTCCCTCCTTTGCCTATATCGCTCGGTGGCTTTGGCCACCCCGTTTGGTTGGTTTGGGGTGCTTTTTCCACTACTACACACCCGTATCAAAATATAAGATTTTCTAGATTTTTTCTACACACATGTATCTAGGCTTTGCACTAAAACATGTCTAGATACATGTGTGCAGAAAAAGGCTAGAAAATATTTTATTTTGACACGGAAGGAGTAGAAAGCTGCATGGTGGTGAGATGAAAAAACATTAAAATTTGCCATGCCCGGCAGGCATGCATGTTGGCAACACGAGAGAAACCTACGGCCACTTCCTAGGACGGAGGAGATGGTGACTTGTAAAACTCTCGGACCGCAGCGCGTGATAATCAGCCATGGATTTTCCACGTCCGGAGTGCTGCTGGGCTTGATCATCTTGACTTACAAACAGGAGCAGGTCGCATGCACGCACAGTTGGTCTCAACCTGACTTGGGGGATCAGAATTCTACCGCGACGACCTGAAGCATTTTCTTCGGAGAAAATCACTCAACTGTAGCAATCAATCAAGGAAAACTTTGAATCACTTGCCCTGGACGAGATGACAGGGACGGAGCCAAGATTGAAATACAAGGGGGCCCAAATGCATATAAAACAAGTCAGAGGGGGCCATATGGGTAAATTTGACCAAATTTGGGGCCAAATCTGTAAATTCACCACGAGCGTGCAGCGACTTCTCTTCATCATCACCTAGTAAAACAACAGAAATAGATTTACCAAAGCAAGACTTGCCACCTTTGTTTCTGCTGGCCGGTTCGAAAAACATGGTTCCTACTGCTGACTTCCCAATGACTTCCCGTAATAGATAAAATAATATACATCAGCAAGTCACTAAGTCAACATACGTGGCTGTAATCAACTGACAAAATGTGTACCACCGATAGACCCTAATTCACAGTCCACCTCTCTTCCCGCCTGAACGCTCGCTAGCTGCTACCACATCTTTTTTCCGATAAAGAGAATATATTAATACCAAGATGATACCCATTATGATCTCTACAATATCATAATGTCGAGAGCTAGTTTAAACATTAAGCATGCACCCAGCCAAAAAAAAAAAAAAAGCCTCGCCGAAACGATCACAGACTCGCAACAGCATAAGTAAACCACCACCATTAGCAACACCTAGACTTTGAGAAAGATTTTTCCAAAGCGACGCCTCCAGTAAGGTAACAGTGCCATAGTCAGATCTTGGGTTTTCACCCTGAAGTGGACCAATTTTCAGACAATACCTTTAACAAGGAAACAACAAGGGAGCCGTCATTGTCAGGTACAACCAATTAAGGTCAGACCTAGAATTTTCTCCTTGAAGCTGAGCCACGGTGCTCTCAAAGAGCACCACCCCCAAGAAGTCACCTGTCTCGCCGCCCCCACTTGTCGAGAACACTACGGCAACACCAATCGTCCGCCTCACAGTCGTCACGTGCACGGTTTTGATATGGACATCGCCACTCAGCTGAACCGCTTGCGCACAACGAGCAGTGAAGCATCATCTTCACCGCATCCTCTGCGTGTAATACCTAGAACAACCGCCAAGACTAAGCGATCTCGACTCGACACGAGCATGCTAGATGGTACCTCCAGAGCCTGGCCAATCTTTCAAGCACGATCGCTTTGATAATCTCGGCCAATGGAGGTGGGTGTCGCGGCAAACCTTGAAGTTAGGGCCGCATGGCCGAGGTGAGCACCGCCTAGGACTTTTGTCCAACGCCAGTTGGTCAAACAAAGGACAAAAGAAACCGGCTGAACCTACCGCGGCATCACACGTAGGGCCGTGCCCTTTTGGCCGCATGATGCCACGAGTGACGCATCAGAATGTGAGCTTCCACTTGAATGCACATGCGTGCGTGCGTGCGTAACCACTGACATGTTTTCATTCACGAATTAAGATTCAGAGTACCGTGTGCTTGGTCAAGAAGTTTTGAGAAATTATCTGGAAGCAGATCAATACCAATTCATAGACAAGGTTTTTCTTTTGTCATAAACAAAGCTATATAAAGGGCAAAACTTTTGCCTCGTTTTGCAGCTTGCTGCCTATATATGTTTTATTCAAACAGATCGTATACGACGTATCTTTGTATATCTTTGTATGTACAAATTGCCACCCAGCGAGCGTACACGCGTGAGCGAAAAATCAATCACAAAAGAAAGAAAGAAACCAATCAACGAATCCAATCCTACAGTCGAACGATCACCGGATCAGTCGTCTACTGCTCGGGGTCGTCGTCAAAAAACGCGTCGGAAGCCGAGAGGGACCGGCGTACGTAGTAGGTGACGATCCTAGCTAGGGCGGGCAGCCGTTGTTGGGGCTGTTGGTGCTGCACGATGCGCCGGGCCCGCCCAGCCGCTGCAGGTACAGCCGCCGGAGCACCTGTACGACGCCCGCTCCGGCGCCGGGAAGCGGCGTGCCTCCCGCGGCCACCCAGTCCTCGCCGCCCAGCGGCCGCGCCGCCTCGCCGAGCACCGCCAGCAGCACCAGCGCCGCCACGATCACCGGTAGGGCGAGCCTCAGCTTCCTCACCACGACGGCCATGAATGATATACCGATCAAGCTTTCTTCCTCGCTTATATCTCGCCGAGCCCGGCTTACTGCTGCGATCGAGTTCGAGTCCGTGTTTTGGCAATTAATGGTCTTAGCTTGATCAAATGACCAAATGTGCTATGAGGGAGTAGGTTAGCCATGGAACGGGTCGAAACGGCTATATATAATCGGGAGATCGAGTCGAGAGGCGTGGAGATTTTGAGAGGAAGTTGCATGAGGGTTACGTGCGGCGACCAGCAGCTTGGTTTCGCGCGCGCGCATACTAGGTTCGAAAAGTCAATGCGCGGTCGATCGATATGAACGGGTTCATGCATATGCATTCTTCTTCAATTCCCAGGAGCAAACCGCCTAGGAAAGCCGGCAGAAGCTTGCCGTGTTGACCAGAGCAAGCAACCTAGCGATCGAGCTAACTCCATCCACGTAACTGCGTGCATATTATCTATATATCCATATCCATGGCGAAGTGTTCCGGTGAGCTCCAAAGTCAAAGCGGACCGGTTAGTTGGACCAAGCTCGATCGATCGCCAACAAGTTGAGTGTAGTACTGTTTGTTGGCTAGCTCTCGGTCATTCGAAAAAGACTTTTTCGAGTCTTTTTCCCTTCTCAAATACAGTACATACTTTACAACTAGCTCTTTGTGCGAAAATTTAGTGTGAGAGAGAGCTTGGGATGTGGTTTGACCAGATATAAACGTCGTGGGTGCCAAGGCAGTCTAGGGTTGACTAAAGCAGCGTTGTAGTAGTACTTAATTAGGCAGAATTAAGCTTTGTTTTGTCATCGATTCTGCGGCCTGCGTGCTTTGTTTGGAACTTTCTCTTTGCCTGCGCGCGCTGCATGCATGGAGATGGAGTTCAAGCAAAGTACGCTCCGCACGTCCTTAATTTCCACGGTCCGGCGGTGTTCATCATCTTGAGAGAGTCAGAACCCTAGCCAGCCAGCTAATTTCCAAGAAAGTGCTCAACACTTAGCCACAAGTTTGTTACAAGGGTTGCATTTTTCGCAGCATCTTACGTACACGTGCGTCTGCTAAGCTAGCTTGTAGGAGCCAAACTCGCATTTGTTTTTTGAAACGCCGCGGAGTTCAAGAACGACCTGAAAAATCACATTTACAAAGCTATTTCCCAACTCTTATACGTACATTTTTATACTCACTCCGTCCGGAAAAGGATGTCACTAAACTGGATGTAGTTAGACATATTTTAGTGCTAGATATGTCCATTTTAGTGACATCCTTTTCCGACGGAGGGAGTATATATATACATTGTTGGACTGTGCAACAACTGATATATAAAAACCAGACTCGTACCGAGGCGCCGTCATCATTGATCTTATTATTTCTGAAGTATAAACCATAGCGTTTAATGGCCGTTTTGGAAGGAAAAAAATAATGTGGCATGGGGACTGAAACTGTACTGAGACGTTCTGGCAACACAGAATTAGCGCCCATATTGTTGATGCTACTGTGGCATGGCATGATGCTGAGCTAAGTTTTCTGTAAAGAATTGCCATGCCTCCGGCATGTTGGCAACACAGGAGAAAACCTACGACTCATAGGAGGAGACGGTGACTTGTAAAACTCTCGGTCCGGCGCGCGTGATACGCCATGGAATTTCCACATCCCGAGTGCTGCTCGGCTTGATCATCTTGACTTGCAGACGCGGAGTAGGTCGCAGGTAGGCAGGAGCATGCATGAACGGCTGGTCTCAACCTGACTTCGGGGATCAGAATTCTACCGCAACGACCTGAAGCATTTTCTTCGGAGAAAAACAGTAAACCGCAATCAATCAAGGAAGACTTGGAAATCGGTTATCCTGGACGAGATGACACCGAGTCGCTGTGTTACCACTGACCGGACAAAGCTGTCAATTCTTTGTCACCTCCCTGCACGACAAACAACACATAAATGGTCAGTAGTGCTACTAGTCTTTGCTCAGTCGTTTGAATGCGTCAATAGTCATCACTTCCATGCATAACTATTACTAGTACAATGTTTTAATACACATTGGGCTGTCAAAAGACTGACCTGTTATCAGCGATTTAGGCGAATCAGATGAACCGCTTCAGTTTCTTCGTCCTGGACTCGCCAGCTTTGTTTCTGCTGGACGGTTCGAAAAACATGGCTCCTATCTCTGACTTTCCTGTGACTTCCGATAATAGAGAGAAAACTATAGGCACCAGCAAGTCAGCATACATGGCTGGTATCTATCAACTGACAAAAAAGTGTACCACCGGCAGCCTCTCCTTCTTGCTCGATCTACACCTGAATCTCTCTTCCTGTCTGAATGATAGCTACCTGCCACTCGAACTCTACTCTTCGAGGACGCGCATTCAGCGCAGTAGCTAGGTACGGCGGTGGCCTACCAGCCCGCCCGAGTTCGACTCGCGAAGCGAGCGAATTTCGGGTGTCTCACGGGATTTATGCAGCCAGGCACTGGTTTGCTCCCATATTAGTTTCAGCTGCCTCCCACGCGCGATCGTGCCACAACTGTCAAATCACAAATCGCGGGTGCTCCGTGTGTATAGTTGTAGGTCTAGCTTGTGAACTAGGGGTGTGCGTGTGTGTGGTGTGAGTTGGTTCATGAGTTCAGATACTACATCTGTACCACCGATCGAGAGGCTTCAAAAAAAAAACTCTCTCTTCTCCTTTCTATGTGACAGAATACCAGAACTACTGCATAAACCTCTATTTCCTGCATCCGAACATAATAAGATGCACCGGCAAAATTATGAGTTTCACATGGGTGAGGTTAAGACATTTAAATATTAATTACACTAGTCTATTGCTCAAGTACACGTGGGTCTTTGTTTACGGTACACATTTTTCAAAAGTAGTATGTTACTTGTACCATAAGCACCATCTTTGAAATCATAGCGCAGCACTGCAGAAAGTCTTGCCTGGAGATTTATTAAACCAAATGGAGCGCCGCACTAATTGGTAGTCTCCTTCAGTTTCATGTTCGTACGGCACTTGCTACTTCAACAAATGGCTCAACTCCTGAAAGCAGACCTAGCATCAGCAGGAGCTTAAATTAGAAATAATGCTGTTCGCAAGTTCTGGGCAGCGGTGTTGCCCTTGCACAACAGGTTTGGCAGCATGATCGGGAATTCAAGTGTGTGATTATATTACACAAATAATCCTTTTAACATGCATTTATCAACAACGTCAAAACTGGCAACGTGGAAAGTGGATTCAGCTACCTCTTTACCATGATGCAGCACGCTACCCTGCACCTTCTAGGACTGCAAATTAATCGCAAAGATTGATTGCAAGTACTGACAACATATGGAATTGGCAAGCAAGGATGGTACAACCATACAAGGAATAGGTATGGTAAAAAGGACAGAAACTTCTCCAAATGGACCTAACGAGATATCTAAATTAGGATGTTTTGGTCTACCATTTTGGATTGGCAGCAGTTATTTTTGTCTCTGTTGGTAGCGCTTGGTAATTGCTAGCCATATGCAGCAGATGCCAGAACATACTGATGCTATTACAAGAAAATACTGTCAACAAATTGAAAAGGTAGAGCAGGGTTGCATTACTAGCTAAGAAAAACCTCAGAGACTAAGGCTGTTAGATTTTCTGAATCCACGTTCACAGAACAATTGGGCCCAAAATTTGTTGAAATATGAGGATGTGAAGTATGGTTTTTTTACCACATAATCGTACATATGTCGTTCTAAGTTGTAAAAATCACAACGTCCCTTCTCCACAACCAAGGAGATTCGATAGTCATACCATAATGTCTTAAGCAGTGAGAAAGTGAAATAATGATTGTCACCAGTTTGATCTTCTGTCGGAACTCACTAGAGTATCACCACCTATAAAATAAAGCTGGTTAATCGCAGTTTTCCAAGATCAGTTCTCCTGTAAGAAAACCATACATCTGTTAGGAAGTTAGCATTCCCTGCTATATCCAAATATAATGTCTAGTTTGGTAAAACAGTGAATATGACAATTCTGAAAATTCCAAACATAACGCACTTAGATTCTTGAAATACAAATTTATACAATTGTCAAGAAATTTGCTCATAGATGATTTCACCATTGGAATTCAATTACAGTGCATCCAAATAAAAGGTTTGGTACAGATAATCTCTTAAAGAGAGTCCTTTACGAAATCTCACACTTAGATGCCCATGCTTGTTCTATCCCAGGTGCAACTATCAACTTTATCTGAAAAAAAATAAGGGCATCATTTGTTTTAGATGGTTGCATGTCAAAAGCATGTGTTGCAGTCTGTTCCACTGCTATCTATTGAGCAGTAGAGCAGTGAAGTGGTTAGGTGTTGATGTATTTTCCTTATGCATTCTTGAATAGTAACGCTCATGACTGCAAGCACCAAATGAACGAACTGATGGGTGCCCAACCAACACTGCCCTGATGAGAAAAAGCTGCCAGTTGTCACATATGTGACGAAGGAGATTTTACAGATATCAGATATCAGTATTGGCTACAATCAAACATATCGCTGGCAGTTTATGGCTGCAGAGTGCACACAATTCCGATCACAAGGGCAAACCATATTTAAGGTAGCTAGCCTTCAGAAGCTGATTTTCTAGTTGCCTTGCATCTTTCCATCACAAATTGCACCGTCATATTTAAGTTCCTGATTAATCTGAAGCAAACCTCATGCCTAATTCGTTTTAGCAAGACATATTCATGGTGCCAACTAAGCATATTCTTATGAAGTTATCTTTTTGGGTGCCCGTTGCAGCATAAAATCCTTTAATCGTTCTGTTTCACCAATGCCAGGCAGCCATTCCATGAGAACATCAATGGTCACCAAATCAGGGGTGCACCTCTCCTCCCTCATGCGGTCCATCAGTTCAAAAGCCTTTTCGGGCATGTCCTTATCCCGAAGAACCTTCAACATTGCGTTGAAGGTTGTAACATTTGCAGGTACACGCTTGTCTCTCATCTCATCGAACAGTTCAATTGCTAAACTTGCATCTTTGCTCTTGAAGAGAAAGTCAATCAGAGTATTGTATATCACGGTGTTGGGCTGAATACCAGATTCATCCATAGACCGGAAAATCCTCAACGCCTCGTCCATTTTACCAACTTTGCAATATCCGTGTACAAGGGTACCAAAGGTGACTACAGAAGGCTGGCAACCATCGTCGATCATCTTCGCCAATAACTCATCCACAGCCAAGAAATCTCCTGCTTTGCACAAACCAGACAACAAGGTATTGTAGGTGTACACATCAGGCCTGAGACCAGCTTCCTTCATCACTCCAAGCAACTCATGTGCCTCACGCAGCCTCTTCTTCCGACAAAATCCACCAATCAAAGTATTGTATGCTTTTGCATCCATCTGAAAGCCTGCCTTCTTCATTGACGATGCCATGGAACGAGCGTCCTCCAACCGCCCTGCTTGTGTCAAACCTGATATCATGGTGAAATACATAACTGCATCAGGTTTGTGTCCTTCCTCTGCCATCTCATAGAACAACTCCTTGGCCACACGCGCATTGTTGTTGTGGAGGAAAGCCCCAACCAGGTTGCTGTAGGTCACCGCATTGCCCCTGGCTTGGGGCCACACTGTTCTTTTCTCCCTGAAGAACTCCAGCGCACACCAACCCTCCCTGCCCGACACAAGCCACCCACAATGGTGTTCAGAGTGACGACATTCGGCGCCACGCCCTCCTTCTCCATCCTCCTCACCACTTCAAATGCCATGCCAAGATTCCCCGCACGGCAAAACGCGTCGGCCAAGCAGTTATAAGAAACCGTGTTGGGCGCGCACCCATGAACGCTCCGCATCCGCTCCTCCACAAACTTCACAGCCTCCTGGACCCTCCCGCTCCTGCACAAGCCATCCACGATGGTGTTCAGCACGACGACGTCCGGACGCACGTCCGAGGCTGGCCAGACATTCCGTCGAGCACCTGAGGGCGTCCCCCACGCGGCCGGCTTTGCAGAGGCCGTTGACGAGGATGCCGTAGGTGACGACGTCGGGCCGGACGGCGGCGTCCCGCATGGAGGCGAAGAGCTTGGTGATTCCCGGCAGGTCTCCGGCGCGGGCGAGCGCGGCGAGGAGGGCGTTGAACGCGGAGGTGTCCGGCGGCGGGGCGCCTGCGGCGAGGGAGTCGCGGAGGAAGCTGGGGCGTCGGCGGGGGAGGAGGGAGGGCTCCGCGCATTGAGCTTGGATAGGAGCGCGGAGAGGGCGCGGAGGTGGGCGGGATGAGGTGGCGTGAGGGGAGGGAGAGGAGGAGCGCGCGGGAGGCGGGGGTGAGGGCGTGGGAGGGCGCGGCGAGGAGCGAGTACCTCCGCGGCGAGGGCGGGCGTGTCGCGGAGGAGGGAGAAGGGCGGAGGCGGGAGGGGTGGTTGAGGAGAGGAGGTCGTCGAGGAGGGAGACGGCGGTCGGGGAGGCGGCGGCCGAGGAGACGAGGCGGCGCGCTTGCAGAGTGCGGAGCGCCACGAAGAGACGCCGTGATGCTGACATTGTTGGAGGCGGGCGCCGGAGCCGTACGGGAGGAGGATCGACACAGCGGTGGACTGCCGGCGAGCTCGGCCGGACGTGGAGAAGGGAGAGTGGCGATGGTGAATAAAAAATGGTCTGGACCATTGGGCTTGTCTTGACAAGGCAAAGCCTATCCGATATGGACCTGGCCCATTTGTGCAGACGGCAACCAGATCGATCCAAGTGACCTTCTTCTTCCTCGATGCGCCGCCGTCCCCCCTCGCACGTCGCCGCTACTCGAAATCCCTCCCGCCGCCCTCCTCCCCGAGCTCGCCCGGGAAGAAAAGGCTTCTCTTTACAGCCACAAGCTCGTTCATGCGTTGAGTTTTGCTCCAAAGGCTTGGGCAATGGATGGCGCAGAGCCATGCGACCCGGCACACAGCCCGGAACTGGTAGCTGCATCTGATCCTCGGATCCATTGCAGCTCTTCTAGGGCTTCATGGCCTCTTCAGGTACAATAAAACACTCTCTCTTCTTTTTATGGATATCTTCATTCATATTCCATTTTAATTTTACATCTTGTAACTACATTTTGTACAGCATCGAATCGGTCGGTTCGATTGTGGTATCTACACTGGTGCAAGCACCTGAATTGCAGGAAAAATCATGCAATTCTGGGGAAGCTACTAATTTTACATACTCCTACATATACTCCCTCCGAACGGAGGGAGTATACTTGACAGACAAAAGACCAAAAAAGTTACTGCAACACCATGAATCTTCGTCGTGTTTCACCGTCCTGCACACCTTCTACTCGCGATAACCTGTGTCGTCACCTCCGACCAGAGAGAGCTTCTGCCCGTCACTGACCATGTCGACATCCTGCACCGCCGCGCCATCCTCGGAGAGCAAGCGCAGGCATGTGCCGGATAAACCCAGCTTCTCCTGGGCTGACATGATGAGGCCGTCGATCGTGTGTGAGTCCACAGAATCACCCCCTCTTTTCACTTGGCGGTGGCACCCCACGGATGGTTAGGGAACACTGAACAACGTCGGGGATGTTTTATCTGACAACAGAAGCTCTTTTGGTCAGAAATGGACAATGTGGAAGTAATTTTGTCGAGGTTCGAGCTTCTAAACTTGCCTCTTGCTTCTTCGCCGCGTGTAGGGAACTTGGAGAGCTCAGCGGCTTTTGCTTGTTCTAGCAACCTCATCAGCGGTTTGCTCCCAGACTCACGTGCCTCGTCCAGCGGAGTAGTACCCCGTCTGCACATATGCAATTGTCAAGCACAAACATGCCTTCAAAGTTATTTACTTACTCCTTCAGCAAAAGAATTACGCTCTGAAATGGTTTTCAAGCTATATGGCATAGATGTAGGTTGGAATATTGATTGGTGGCACCTGTCTGTCGCAAACACGCTGGCACCTGTGTGTACCAGCAACTTCGCCATCATATACAATCCCTCTGCAGCTGCTACATGGAGAGGATTGCGGTGGTCATAGTCTTTCGAGTTTGGATCGGCACCATATGCCAGAGCACCCTGAATGAATTCAGAGTCTCCCTTTGATACTGCCATGCAGAGACGGCAGCCGGCGTTCTCAAGGTTCAGCTTGGCTCCGTTGGTAAACAGCAATGTGGCCACTCTATCGTGCCCCTGCTTCACTGCCTCCAGCAAGGGTGTGTTCCCAAATTTATCTGGTGTTGAACAAAAAGCAAGTGCATAGAACTTGTCATCGCAAAATTGCACAAGTATATATTCTGAAAGCTAGAGTTTGCCACAATGATGGCATTTCACTGAGTGAGTACCAGTAAGATTGATATCAGCCCCTTCATGGATAAGAAACTGCACAATATCTTCATACCCTTTGGAAGCTGCAAGATGCTGTGACGATGATTCGATATCTTCATCAGGCATGCAATATTTTTCATGAAGAATGCAGCATTTTGAATTACATAGTAATCAGAACACCATGTTTTTAGTAAATCGTACCAAAGGAGATCGCCCATCATAGTCAGTGTTCTTTGGATCGGCTCCAGCTCGTATTAAGCCTGTCAGCTGATGAAGGTCACCATAAAAAGCGGCGGTATTTACTCTTAAGGTCAGTTCTGCCTCTTGCTTCCCTATATGGAATGTGATATCTGATTCCATTTGTTTGACCCGCTGGCCGTATTCATTGCTCTGCAGTCAGAGATACCAGAACAAGAAAAAATGCACTATCCATGAATACTGGAATTAGATAAAATAATTTCTGTCACGTTGACTGTTTACCTCAGTAAGATTGCTCAAAAGTTTTCTTCCATCAACGAAGTAAATCTCCAATATGTGCATGAACTTTATCCAGCCTTAAGAGCCTGCAAAGTTCACAAACACGAACAGTGTAGGGCTGTGGAATGCTGCAAAGTATAGCAATTTCTCCAAATGAATTCCCTTGCTCCAACATTAGAATATTCTCTTCTTGACCATCTTGGCCGATGCCAACACCTTCCTGGACAGAACAATAACATACCTACTAAGGTGCATACATAACTAGTTATAGAGGTCAAGTTTCAGCTAAGCATGGGGTGTACATGCACCCACTAACTTTTTATACGATTTTGTAGCATTGGAAATCAACCGAAAAAACTCCCAACAGAAAATCAGTTGTGGTGTGTGTGAATTATGGCCAAAAGGTTCTTGAGCGTAGGTATAGCCATGCTTAGAAAGGTCATGCTCTTAGTTATAAATGTGGAACCACCGCAAGAAATTTAACAGTAAGTGAAAACCACTCAATAATAAACTCCATCTGAATACTTATTTTTTAAATAGAATTAAGCATTTATCTCTAGGATTAACCTCACCAGTGCACCGTGACAGACGAAGTATAACTGATCAACTGCACTTCCTTGCTCCAGTATAACTTCGTCTGGTAAGTAGAACTCTTCTTGCAGCCTGATCACCTACAAAGAGCAAACACACATTAGGTAATTCTTACGAAAACTTATAAATTTATACAAAGATCAACACCAAAGGGAAAAATACATACAATCTGCTGGATGAATTCTGCTGAACATCCTTTGAACAATGGAGTCTTTTCAATATAGGGCATGTACAGTGTTTGAGAAATCTGCAAATATGATACATCTCATCAGTCAGAGACTCACAACAGACAAAAACATGGTTGATATGCCTTGTAAAAGAGACCAGACTTTTGAATCACGAGCTGATAATTGTAGAGAAACATATTTCAGAAGAACGGCAAGATACCAAAAATATATCTCTATCACCTTTGCGCGAATAGAAACTGGGATATCCTGAAGTACAGAGGCTTCAGTGCAGCTGCTTTCGTACTGCAATCTCAAATGTCCCTTGATCTGTTCTCTGATGTCCTTTCCAAGTTTATTTCTGTTCATATACCTGATAACTTCTTTCATTCTGTCCCTGAATCGCTCGGTTGCCGAGCCTTTCACAATCATTGCAGTCATGTTACCAATGAGGTAAGCTCCAAGAACCATATCAAAGGAAACATAAATCATGATAAATATCATTTCCCTAATATTTACAGCATGAATGTCACCGTAACCTGCAGAGGAAAAGGAATATCATATCATTTTAAATACCAGGCCAAATTTCTAGAAAAATAGTTATGGAGAGCGAAAAATATTGAGAGCAAAGCCTACCAACAGTTGCCATGGTGACGATGGCAAAGTACATTGATGTAATATAACGTGTGATAATATCAATCTCCCTGAAATTAGAATAGCTATAGTCTCCTAACTGCAAACTCCTATCCATGTATATCCCTCCATTGATTCAGGAAGTGTTGTTGCTAGGTAATAGAAGATACAAGCTGCCGTGTGTGTACAATAGAGCTCCACAACTATGAGTTTCACTATCCTTGTGAATAGGTAATTCACACGAATGTCCTTTTCCAAATCGTAAAGAATTTGGTGACCTTCAGAGCTCGTGTTAAGCGAATCCACAGTAGGTATCTTAGTTCTTCTTTACGTCCAGAAGCCTGCTTTAGAGTTCATCGATGAAAACAAGAAAAGACCACCTAAACATAACCACATCATAAACTCCACACGTATGTTGATCAGTGAAAATAACATGATCGCAAAAGAGTGACCTTATAGATAGCATCCCACGGGAAGCAACCAAGGAGATCGAAAATGAAGCTTGATTTGCAATATCTGGATGTATAGAACACATAAATCATGGTTACGCTCGCATTTGAGTTACCAAATAACATATTCCATAGAGTGCAAACTGATGGAATTGATCTAAGGATAGCATGCAAATATAATATAGGTACTTTTGACATTAAGAACGTCATTTGCTTCACCGGTTAGCATATGCGCTTGTGTGCTGGTTTGGATATCAAAATAATCCAGCAGGAGCTCCAGTTATTCTAGCTGTACTTTTAATGTATGGTGTAAGTGAATAGTTACCGGAGAGCGATAGAGGTTGGATTGTACACGATGCGGTATGTGTCGGGTCACGGTAGGCCACAACAAACTTGAGGACAATATCAATAAAGAAGGCAATCTGGCCAACTATGTCTAAGAAGAACAGCTTCCTGGGGAGCCCCCTGAAGAAACCAAATTCGAAGGGTGTAACGAAGGTACTGTACACTGCCCAGACCACTATGAACCTGGTCCATAACCGATACAGCCTGCAGGGACACCATTCAAAAAAATCAAATCACAAATCAATAGATTAGTACTCACATAGTTTAGATAAAAATAGTGTAATTCTAGCCATTTTTTAAATATGGATGAGCAACAAGCCTACAACATTCTCCAAGGTTCCAAGCTTGCAAAACATTTAACTTTGATTTGTTAACTTACAGCGATGTCATTTGCTGCCTAGGAAGGTTAAATTTGGTTGTCGAAGTAGCAACAGACACACTTACAGCCTTTCTTTCTTAACTACTCCCTCCGTTCCAAATTAGATGATTTGCTATCCACCACACGTGGATGTATCTAGACATGTTACGTGTATAGATACATCCACGTGTGGTGAATAGCAAGTCATCTAATTTGAAACGGAGGGAGTAGGTGAAAAAGAAGTTATCTTCCTGTGTTCATATATAAAAGGCCAGACTGGCCTTGGCCGCTGTAGTTATAGTAAAAAAATTGCTAGGAAATACTCCCAGTCCGGTATCACGAACTCTCTTTTCCCCTCGGTGAACAGTAGAGAGAGGAGAAGAGAGGGCGAATCCACTTTTTCTTCGTCTCCGCCGGCGAGGCCGTGGGCTCTCTCCTCCTCCGCCGGCCGTTTCGGCGGCGGAGGGAGGGGGGAGCTCCGGATCTTGGCCGTGTGCTGTATATTGGGTAGGTAGGGTGCTGGCCGGTGGTGCTCTGGAGGTGGAGGTGCTGCCGGAGCGGTTCGTGGTGAGGCTGGTTCTCCTCCTCTGCGTCGTCTTCCTTGGGGTCGTCGGTGTGGAACCAGCTGTTTTTGGTGCTTAGGGTTCTCTCGTTCCTTCGAGGCCCTGTCCCTGGCGGGCGAACGGCGAGGCGTCGCTGTCGGTTGCTCGTTTCGGGTTCCCGTCCTCCGGCCCAGTCGTCGCCGCACCGTCGTCTTCCCCTCCAGCGGTGTTGGGCTTGTGAGGTGCTGTGTTAGGGGGAGAGGGTGTGCTGCGATGCTGCGTCGAGCTCTCTGGCCGGCCGTGGTGGCGAGGGGAGAAGCGGCGGCAGTTCGTGGTGCTGGGGCGTGGTGGCTGCTACGGAAAGGTGGGGTTTGCTGGAAAGGGGCCTGGCTGCTTCCGTTGGGAGCAGTGCGCCGTCGGGCCCAGGCTTGGTGCAGGGGGAGCTGGGGTGCGTCCCCGGCCGATGGGCCTTTGTTCGTCCTAGATCCAGTTCCGGCGAGTTGTGCTCTGGCGAGCTGGTGGATATTGCGGCTCTTCAACGCCTGAAGGCAAGGAGTTCCTGCTGCTCCGTGGTGCGGCTTTGGTTGCGGCGAATCTTTCCAAGACGGTGGCGTCGGCGGGAGGTCGTCGTTCTCCATGGACGCGAGGTGGAAGAAGGGTCCCAGGGCTCTAAGTGCGATTTTGTTGCTGCTGGGGGTCCTTGTTGTAAAAGTGTAGCAGCCGTGGCTACGCTCGTATCCTTTGTGTATTTTGTTGCTTGTACGCGTATTTGTATGGTTTCCCTTACAACATGAATACAAGTAGCAATATCAAAAAAAAAAAATTGCTAGGCCTAACAAGCCCCATGTTCAAGCATTGATTAATCAACTGTCCCAGGTGATATCATACACATGCCTAGGATATGAATCTGGACGTGCATACAGCGCGACGTCCGGCATCAAGCCTGCAAGCTGGTGAGCGAAGATGAAACATATTATGGCCTTCATCTATCGAACGCTGAGCACATATGAATCTCGGCTAAGTTTAACGTCGTGTCTCAGCAAGGAGGCACCATTGGCCCTTTTCAACCTTATCAGTGCTCCTGGCAACAGAGCAATTATGCGTATGACCTGATGTGAGGATTTTAGTCTCCCTTCTTTTCATTCTCTTCATCAGGAAGTAATCGTTCTGTGTTAATGAGAAGAGAGAAAATGTAGCACTTGTGGCTGTCAAAGGAGAGAGTCTCAGCGAAGCTTTTGTTCTTTTCTTTGTCTAGTGTGTGCGTGTGAGTTTCTTCCATGGTGTGTGCGCTTGTGAGACACAAGTGTGTGGTGAGAGGTAGAAGAAGAAGCGGCGCTGCGAGATGCAGCGCCAACAAGTGGTATCAGAGCCTTCCGCTCTTGGTTCCTGTGGTGGTGGCGCAAGCGGAGATGACGCGGCCAAGGCGATGGCACGGCGGACTCCGTGCGAGATGGAGGCCGGCGGCCGATGGCATAGCTTCAGGTTTTGCCTTTCTCTTTGCTGCAGCCGTTGGATGAGTAATGGAAGGTGGATATGTGGGGGCCTGTTACGTGGTGACTGGCAAGTCACCGAATCCCAGTCCTCTGTCTGCCATTCTAATGGCAGCAGTTAACGCAATGGTATAACGATCATGCGTACGTCCCCAGCAGCCTTACAAAAGATTCCGGCTCTAACTGAACTTAAACTACACTGAACTCCGGTTGGTTTACAGAAAAGTTAAGCTCACATTCGACACTCGTGAATAGTAAAGTGGTAAGTACGATTGTATATATTCAGTTCATATGGCCAACGAACACGACCCGGTGAATAGAGTGAAGTACTGTACACGGGATGGCTAAGCCCAAGCAACAACTGGCGAGCAGACGAGCCGATCAAGCTTCTAGCTCTAGAACAAGCAGAAGGCAAGGTGGGGAGGTGGGCGTATGGCAGTGACTGCACGTACTTGTTGTCGGGGTGGATGATGCGGCAGTGGAGGAACCCGTTCTCGTCGGCGCCGCCGGCGAGACGGCGGACCGGGGGCAGGCGGCCGACGAGTTCGATCCGGCTGTTCCGTGACGACCTGAGCCGGTCCGGCGCCACGTCGTCCACCTCGTACTCCTTCTCGTCCTCCTCCGCCGCTGTCCTCCTCGACCCGAGACCCCTCGCCATTGCCGACGAGCTACGGCAGTGGCAGCAAAAGGTGGTGGCCTGGTGGGGATGGAGCTCTGGCTTCTGAGGTTTGAACTCAGCTTCGAGGCGAGATCATGGCAGCAGGGAGGGAGGGAGGAGAGGACACGTGGTTGTTTTGTAGGGGCGGAGCGTGGCACGAGCTGCTCGACATGGGCTTCCTCTCGCCGCCACGCGTGAGCACCTCGACGTCAGTCGACCAGTCGCTAAGTAAGACGGAAAGCGACTAGAGAGTAGAGAGACAACAGACTGGACTGGACAGAGACGGCCTCTAGCTGTTTGGTCTAAAGGATTGGTTGAAAACACGGCTGCGAGTAGTGACTAGTGAGCTCGATCGATCAGCACCGGCCGGTTTCTGTTATGTCACGTAATACGACTCAGTTGTCTCATGTTATCTATCACCGATTTCCTTACTTTCGACAATAATTATATAATGTTGAGCTGCTAATACCTTAGCCGTTAGTATTAAACAAAAAAAAAATCAGATGAATAGGCCCTAGTCGCAAAAAAAAATCATTTTGGCTATGCAGTGATCGTTATATTAAAAACAAATCTAAAATCATACTTACACGTTTCAAAATAATATCTATACCTAATAATAAAAGCGATAAGCCTTCCGCTGTTTGGTTTGGTGTAACACTGAAATTGCCCTTAAAGTTGTAAAAAATTACCCACTATGCCACCTATAAGTTAAAAAAGGGTTCGGTATAACTCTCCGTTCGGATAGAAAAAGGCTCGACGGTTATGAGCGTCGACTGCGCTCCGCCCCTGCAAGTCCCGGCGAGCTCCACCATGATTCGTTCCTTGCTGTCTCGCTGTGCGCCGGCACCTCCCTAGTCACGCGCCGGTAACCTCTGTCGCGATCCTGGCAGAGTATGACTGTCCGCCCGTCGTATTTTCGTCGAGCTGTCGCTTGCTCTCACGCCGTTGCTACCGGCTGCCCTGCGGCCTGCGCCCCTGATCCGTTCTGGGTGCATGGGCACCGAATCCTGACTACCCGAGGCGGACCCTGCTCTTCCTCGACGCGCACTGTCCTCGAGCTCCCCGGCGAGACGCCTAGGACCTGCCGCCTACTCCTGAACCTCCGTCGAGCTTGTCGCACCGGACGTGCCCCACAGACAAGCCACCGACTCAATCCCCTGCTGCTGGACGCCTCAGCTAGGGGTGGATATCGAGCCAGCTCGACTCAACTCGACTCAACTCGTAAATACTCGTTAGTTAACGAGCCAACTCAACTCAACTCGTTAACTAAACGAGCTCCAGACCCCAACTTGGCTTGACTCAATAAAAACTCGAGTTGGCTCGATAAACTCATTAAGCTCGGTAATAAACGTTAACAATATAAGCATTCATAGCGTGAATAGTCCATATTATAACATAAATTAAATATTCAAATATCTCTTAACAAATATTGTCCATAGCTTAAAAATCAACAACGTGATAGACATAACTCTATATATGGCCTACATGGCTCTAATGGCTATGCTCCCATGTAGCGATGGTCTAAGTATTGTGGCCATTACACATCTGAACTTCATGTTAACTATTGATGAACAAAAATATGCAATGGACTAGCTCATACAGTTACGACCGCATATTACAAGCTACACGAGTTTAACGAGTACTCGTAACTCGACTCATTAAACTCGTTTTCTTAATGAGCTGGAAATGTCAGCTTGGCTCAACTCATAATTGTCCGAGTTCGAGCCGAGTTGAGTCGATTTTCAAGTACTCATTAAGCTCATGAGTTTCGAGTTTTATTTCCACCCCTAGCCTCGGCGAGACCCTCGCTCGATCGTAGACCGGATTCCTGCGTGCACGTTCGGCCACTACTGGTTGAAGTGCAGGAGGCAGTGGGTCCGTATGCAGGCAGGCAGTTCAATTCCCGTTAGCCATGGCTCGATTTTATCATTTTACATTGATTTTTTCTTGAATTATTTTCATTTTGACAGTTCAGTCAGGTCAACACATTCATTTGCTGATAAAGTGTAATCTCATTTATTCTGGAAGCGATTTAACACTGATTTTTTCTTCAATTACTTTTCTTTGATATTTCAGTCTGATGTCAACACAGTAGCATTTGCTGATGAATACATGAAGTGGTAGTCTCATTTATACTGGAAGCGATAATAATTTTTGCAAGGTAGCTCGCTTACAAACAGTTGTCATGTCAATCGCTATATGACTGAAGTGCTTCAGATTTATTCACCATGTTGGAACATATGAACTGTGTGAAATCTTTTTGAATTATGTTGCGGCCTCCAATTGCTGAAAGACTGATCACGCCGTTCTTGATTATTTTTTGTCCAGTAAAGTGGCAGCTGAAATGTCAAGATTCTTGAAAAGAAATAAAAATATATTAAATGTAACGAAATAGATAATGCCTTGGCTATTTTTCTGTAGCATTTATACGACCTTTTTCGGTACCCGAAAGATATGCACTGGGCAGATGAATATCCTAACTTGTCCACTTGGTTCATTTAGTCCAATATTATTACCTATAGATGAACCCTTTTTCACAGTACAACTGCCCTAATTCTTAATTCTCAAATGAAATTTATCAAATTGATTTGAAATATATTCATTCGCTCCTCGCTGCCGCTGGACCGACTACGAGGTGACACCATGGCGTCAAGGGGTCATCGACGAGGTTGACGACATGAAGAGTAGCTACAGTGTACGAGCTTACTGTCATAGTACTAGCGCTCACACACGTTATTAGCTCACGTGGCGGGCACCGTGGTGCAATCCCTATCAGCGAACAAGGTATATGTGCACATTTGTCTATCTTCCTTTGCAACGCACGGGCATTTTTCCTATGATTTATAGATGTAGCCAATGACGTACCACACAATCGTACAAAGTCGCAACGCTAAATTCTTTAAATTTCAGTCTACACTAAAATGACAAAATATGATAAATATTGGAGTTTGAAAATATGCATTGTCCATTGGACTCAGATCCATGTTTTATTTTTATTTTCCGTGTTGTTTAGACTACAAACAATTAATTTCTGATTGACAATTTTGCACGCTTTTACTATGCATCATTGTGTACATGAATACTTTTAAATTATTCTGTAAAACTTGTAAACAAGTTTTTTTAAGTTTTCTAAATAAAGGGATCACTAACATCTCGGAAGACAGAAATCCCTAATGCAAGTACGATCAAGGAATACGAAAAAAAAGGAAGCGATTTTACGAGTATCCGCCGTCTGTAAAATATACCATATTCCAGCAACTAGTACACTGAACCACACGCTTACTAACCTACCTATGAAATGTATCCCGGCACAAAGCTAGTGACTTATTTCAGCGAGTGGAAGTCCGCTCCATCCGTCCATATCGTTGCAAATTCTCATGCGTTTTGATACGGAAGCACACGTGAGAAGATGCAAGGTTTTCTAGGTGTTTGATACAAGTTTGTGTTTTCTCGGATATTTCGATGTTGGGTACGTACTTCCAAAATGATGCAAACACATGTTTATTTTGGTTCATTACTATTTTCAAATATTGTGAATCTTTTTATGCGCTGTTTTCGTAACATCTTCCTTACAAAATTTGCGTAACCATTTTTGTTGCATTACTTTATTGAAGATGATGTGAAACATTTTTTGTAACATCCCCTAAAAAATGTTCTGACAAATTGTTGCTTTACTATTTTGAAATGTTGTGAAACTTTGTTACAGTATTTATAGCATCTTCTGATTTGTTGCAATAGTGTATATTTTTTGCTATGGGGTGTAGATTTTGTTACGAAACATGGACGAACCAGATCTTCCTAGATGATCGATCGAACGGTGAGGGAAATGGGCAATTTTCCCCCCACCGTTGGAAGATGCCTAGCATCGCCCATTCACGCCACTCGCCGCCAATGCGGAAGGATGCCGCCGAAAAGAATGGAACGCCAACCTGCAGCATGTGTTTGTTTCACACCATTTGTGAAGGTGGCTGAAATAGATAGATTTCACCAACATTTATCATGGCTAGTTTGAAATTCTCGGCTGGAAGTTATTAAATAACTCAAGCAAGTCACTCTTAATCACCTCCGAATATTTTTTGACAAAATTTAGCCAAACAACATCCGATTACGATCTATTTGGAAGACTGCATCCTGCACCTCTCTGCATCTGAAACCTGAAGGATGTCATCTCTTATAGACTCGTCGAAGGAGAAATTTACTCACTTCTGGATCATAGTTGTTGAGTATAATAGAATACCCCACACACTTGGATCAACTCTTCACTTTGTTGGAGGATTGCTCCATCTCCAACAAAGTGAAGAGTTCCCACTAGCTCAATTTCTAGGAGATAGTTTGTGCAGATCTCCATTCACTTTGTATTTCCGTTTGGATTCATTTCCATCACTTATAATATGTACATATTCAAGAAATGATTTGTTTTCTTTCCTATATCAACCTCTGCACAACAACCGACATGCAAAAAATAGCATGCAGATACGGGGAAGCTAATCCTACATAAATACTTCACAGGAAAATCTAACAGCAAAATTCTTCTGGAAGAACATGGTTATTCTTCTTATTCCGCTCCACAACGCACCTGCTCTACTCCCTCTGTGCATCTCCATCCCCACCGACCAGATAGAGCTTCTGGCCATCATGACCATGTCGACGTCCTGCACCCTCGCGCCATCCTCGCCTAGCAAGCGCATGCATGAGCCGGACAAGCCCAGCTTATCCTGCGCTGATCTGACGAGTCCATCGATGGTGTGAGGAATCCACAGTGCAACCCCCTCTCTGCGCTTGGCACCGTCGTCCCATGGATGGTTGGGGAACACGGAGCATCGTCGGGGGTGCATTTTATCTGCCAACAAAAGTTTTTTTGTCAGAAATGAGCAATGTCCTCAAGATTTGAGGTTCTGAGCTTTTGAACTTGCCTCTCACTTCGTCACCACGGTCGGGGAACTTGGATAGCTCGTCGGCTTTGGCTTGTCCCAACAACATCATAAGTGGCTTACTACCCGACTTGCGCCCTTCGTCTAGCGGAGTTGTGCCCCATCTGCATACATGTCAATATCAAGCTCAAGCATATTTAAAAAAAGTTAGAACTTTGTCTTCTTCAAGAAAAAGGAAGGTTTACAAGCTTGGTGGTTTCAAGCTTGATGGCATACATGAAGGATGAAATAATTCTATGGTGGTACCTGTCAGTTGTGAACACGCTTGCGCCTGCGTCTACCAGCATCTTCGCCATCATGTACAAGCCCTCTGCTGCAGCTATGTGGAGAGGAGTGCGGTGGTCATAATCTTTCGAGTCCGGATCAGCGCCGTAAGCTAGAGCCCTCCGAACGAAATCAGAGTCCCCCTTTGATACTGCCATACAGAGATGGCTGCCACCATTCTCGAGGTTCAGCTTGGCACCTTTTCTGAAGAGCAATGTGGCCACCCGGTCATGCCCCTGCTTCACTGCCTCCAGCAATGGTGTGTTCCCAAATTTATCTGTTTGGAACAAAATGCGAGTGCGTAAGATGTGTGATCGACCAAAGAGTTAGTAACACTAACATTACTAGTACGCAAGAATCTGGAAATGGCAGCGTTGAACCGAGTGAGCGTACCGATAAGATCGATATCAGCACCTTCGTGGATTAGGAACTGCGCAACATCTTCATACCCTTTGGAAGCTGCAAGATGCTGTGAACAAGATAAAGGTTACATTAGACATAAATTATTTATAAGGCAAGGTACAAATTCTGGATTAGTTGAGAACTTTAAAAAAATCCTAGAGGTACAGACCAAAGGAGATCGCCCATCATAATCAGTGTTCTTTGGATCGGCCCCTGCTCGGATTAAACCCTTCAGCTGATTAAGGTCCCCGTAAAACGCGGCACTATTTACTCTTAGTGTCAGCTCTGCTTCCTGCTTCCCTATATGGAATGTTATGTCCGATTCTAGTTGTTTGACTCGCCCACCATATTCATTGTTCTGCAGTTAGAGGAAGCACATCAAGAGAGAAAACACAGTATCATTCAAGTGCAATTTTGGTTAGTAGCAACTATCATGATGATTGTATATGTTGTGTACCTCAGTGAGGTTGCTCAAAATTTTTCTTCCGTCAACGAAATAGATCTCCAATATATTTGTGAATGACTGTTTATCAAGGCGTAATAGCCTGCAAAGTTCACACACGCGAACACTGTAGGGCTGTGGAATATTGCAAAGAATAGCAATTTCGCCAAATGAACTCTCAGGCTCCAGCATCATAATAGTCTCTTCTTGACCATCTTCGCCGATGCCAACACCTTCCTGAACAGTAGAAGCATATCATAACTACCACAAGGGATTTTACAGTGTTTTTTATTTTGATGGAAAAAGCAGGAGATTTTTTTTACAGTATTTAATACTTCGATTTTTACGGAATAGCTAACTCTTGTGAACATACACCATTAAAAGAATCTTATAATTATCGCTACACTTGAACTCACCAGTGAACCATGACAGACAAAGTATATCTGATCAACTGCACTTCCTTGCTCCAAAATAACCTCTCCTGGCAGGAAGAACTCTTCTTGCAGCCTGATCACCTGCCAACCGCAATAACATGATGAGAAATTATATAGTATTAAATTTAAGATAGATCAACATATATAATTTAACAGAAGAAATTAGTACTTACAATCTGTTGAATGAATTCTACTGAACATCCTTTGAACAACGGAGTGCTATCAATGTATGGCTTATACAGTGTTTGAGAAATCTGCATATATAATAGTACACCATATCAGTTACAGTTCACAAGACAGGAACGCAGGGTAAATACTACGTTGAACAGGGGTACGCATGAACCCGGTTGGAAATGCATTTTCTAAATGTTAAAATTTCTGAATAAAAGTTCGCGTGTACGTCTGCAAGTTCCATGTGTGCGTACAAAGTTTCGCGGAGAAACGACTTTTTACTTGGCCTATGTAAAAAAGAAAAAAATACGTCACGTATATACTGCTACATAGCACTGAAAATTTTCTCTTTTTCATAGAGGCAAAGTAAATAGTAATTTGTCACTAAAGTCATGTGCAGGGCACATGTTTTGCATCACCTATGCACGTTCAAAATAAGAGGGTTCATATGTACCCGTGTTCTACCTATTCAGCAGTTGATATGCAAAGACGCGGAAACTTATGAAGCATAGTACTGCAAGCTGAAATTGTTGAAATGGAATTTCTAGACTAGTATGACAGAAGGATGGCAGAATATCCAAAATATAGCGCATAACCTTTGCACGGATAGAAATGGGGATGTCCTGAAGTACAGAAGCTTCGGTGTAGCTGCTCTCATACTGCAACCTTAAATGCCCCTTGATCTGTTCCCGTATGTCCTTCCCAAGTTTATTTCTGTTCATATACCTGATAACTTCTTTCATTTTGTCCCTAAATCGCTCGGTTCTCGAGCCTTTGACAATAAGCGCAGTCATGTTACCGATGAGGTAAGCTCCGAGAATCATATCAAAGGAAACATAGATCATGACAAATATCATTTCCCTGACATTTACAGCATGAATGTCACCATATCCTGTGGGGTAAAAATGTCTCAGTATATTAGGATACAGGCACATTTTATGTTTCCAAGAAAACAGAGACGGAAAGGAAAAAAAAAGGCTGTGTTGGGTACGAGGCCACAACTTACCAACAGTTGCCATGGTGACGATAGCGAAGTACAGGGATGTCGTATAAAGCTTGACAAGATCAAGCTCCCTGAAATGATCATAGCTGTGATCTCCTAACTTCAAACTCCCTATCCATGTATATCCTTCCATTGATTCAGGTAGCGTTGTGGCCAGGTAATAGAAGATACAGGCTGCTGTGTGGGTGCAGTAGAGCTCCACAACTATAAGCTTCACTATCCTCGTGAACAGATAATTCACACGGATGTCCCTTTCCAAATCCCGAAAGAACTCTACGACCTTCAGAGATCGTGTTAAGCGAATCCACAATAGGTATCTTACTTCCTCTTTTCTGCCACAAGCCTGTTTTGGAGATCATCATGATATAAAAGCAGTAGCATACAATCGAAATGTTAACCATAGCGTAAACTTCACACCGTATATTAACAAGTGAAATTGAAATCATTTGGAAAATCGTAACCTTGTAGATGATGTCCCATGGGAAGCAACCAAGGAGATCAAAAATGAAACTTGTTTTGCAATATCTGGATTCAAAGGGCAAACAAATTAGTTTTTGGAAGTTATGTTTAAGTTATTGCTAAAACTATTTCAAAAATTACAAATGCCTACACAGAAGCCATCTTATACAGTTGCAAGGATAGAGATTAAATGTAAAACATGAAAATTGATTGAGAGTTCCAACACATTATTCTTGAGATCCACCCATTTTAAAAAAGTGATGTTTACAAAAAAGATGCAAATGTACAGTAAAGCAGGGCAAGCTCCCTTTATTCTAGTTGCACTATCAAAGCATTAGATGTGAAAATATTACCGGAGGGCAATAGATGTTGGATTGCATACGATGCGGTACGTGTCCGGGTCACGGTAGGCCACAAAGAACTTCACAACAATATCAATAAGGAAAGCAATCTGCCCAACTATGTCCAAGATGAACAGTCTCTCGGGGAGCCCCCTGAAGAACGCGAATTCGAAAGGCGTAAAGAAGGAACTGTACACCGCCCAAACCAGTATGAACTTGGTCCAGAACACATAAAGCCTGCCATTAAAAAAACGCAAATCAGTAATATTAACATCCTCATATTACCGTTGTGAAATGCCTTTCTTTCTATCTCTAGCATGGAGGACCAACAAGCCAAACAACATTCAATACTTATCCAAGATTTCATAATAGTCGGCTTTTAAAAGTTTTAACTAAGTCACGCATTTTTGTTGCATATAAAGGTTCAAACTGTTTGAGAAAGTAGCTAGAGCCTCACCCACGGCGACTTTGCTAATTAGGTCAAAAGTAGTAGTTAGGCCTAATGGGCTCTCTGTTCAAGAGTTGATGCACTCACAGAAGAGGTAATCAATTATCCTAAGTTGATGCACATGAGCATGTCAGCGATGATGTCTTTTTAGGGAAAAATAGTGTCAAGGGTTATGTGGCCACAAATAGTGGGTTCCTCTTGTGCATCGATTCATGGTATTGGTAATAAAGTAATTGAAATGAGCCACACGGGATGAAACGGAAATCGACATGCGATACGAATGTCGTGAGGCCACGTCATCTCCAACGAGATCTGTCACAACCACGAGACAGGGCAAAACTAAGAAATAAAGTCAATAATCTGAAGGCCATGCATTTTCATCTAATTAACAGTTTTATGCCATTGCGTTATTTTCTATTTTTCTGCATTAATATGTAATGCGCGGTGATCAATACATCTTCGTAGTCCAATAAATCAGACACTCATAGTCTCATATACAACAATTTATAGCCTGGATTAAAAGGTTGATCATTGAAAATTATCCAGCATGCTAGTACCACAGCCCCCTTGGCTTCTTATTGCTGCAAACTGGATCTAAATTAAGTTGCAAAGCATACCGATAAAGCAGGCACTTGCATAACTATTTATAGCCTGCTGAATTACCCCAAGCTGTTACCCCAAACCATGGGCTTCTAATTCCTGCAAACTGGATCTATATGCTTGCAGAGCATATTCCTAGAGTCACCAACTCTGATTACGCGCCATCCCCCGCCAATCATAGCTAACACTGTCAACATCAAAACCCATATCATAGCTGTCAAGACATATCCCCACATGAGACCCAAAAGATTGCAACCTACGTATCCACTACAATATTCTTCAGGATAGTGACTCCAGCTACATCGATCACCCCAGGATTAGCGGCAGTGAATTCTTTAGGCCGTTCAAACCACCGATCCAAGTCGTGAGGTACAGAAACCGAATTTGCCGAGCGCGACGTCAACGATAACCCTCTCGAGCAGGCCGTACACATGGTTGACGTTCAGGAGGAACGAAGGCTGGTCGTGCAAGCTAACTGTATGTAGCAATTACTTTCATGGCGTGATAAGCAGAGAGCCCTGATCGTTATATTATATATATTCAGTTGTGTGGTTGCTGATGCTAATAGCTGCTACGTATGTATGCAGATTGTGGGCAGTTCGAGCCGTATCATCTGTTACTGATGTGTATGCCTCAATAAAAAATATATAATAAGCATTGCACTCCAGTTTGTCGATTTATCAGTTGTCTGAAAAAATAAGTCTAATCGGCAGTCAGAGCTTTTTTTCCCCAAGCATTCAACTGGATTATTTCCCTGACGCTACTGGCTTGCAGCAGGCTATGAAATGGTGTTGCTTGGAAAGGGAAGCTCGCTCGTGCAGCAGGACTTGATAAAGCAAAGTAAAAGATACGATCCCGTGAACGCTAGCTAGCTACAACCTGCAGCATCATGTGCCTGCCGAAGCAACTGGCGAGGAGCTGATCATCGACCGACGACCGTAGAAGGGAAGCGATTGGGACGAGAGAAAACCGAAGCCAGAAAATTCGGAGGAACACTCAAAATTACTGTATCTACAGGCAGAGCAAACTGACAGAGTAAAATAGTAACGATTTCTTGGCGATTGTAAGTTTGTAACAGAAAATTTGTGGTCGCGATTGTTCAGTTTTAAATTTCCTTTTTTTTGATGAGTGGCCACTCGTTTAAACATCCCAAAGAGATATCTGGTCGAGCAAAGCTTCCGGGACACGCGGCGGCGGCCAGCGTGCACGCCAGCGAGCGTGGAAATTTATCAGGGAGATGCCAGGTGCATGCGCGGGCACGAGCCAGCCGAGCGTCGACCGACGGAGAGAAAATGGACGGGGGAGGCGCGTACCTGTTGTCGGGGAGGATGATGAGGCGATGGAAGAAGCCGTCCTCGCCGTCGACGGCGGGGCGGCGGCGGCGGCGCGGGCGGAAGCGGTCGAGGCGGAGCTCGGAGCCGAAGAGCTCGAGGCGGCTGTTGCGGGACGACTCAGCCGTTCCGGCAGCACCTCCACCTCGTACTCCTCCTCCCCATCCTCCTCCGCCGCCTCCCTCCTCTTCGACGACCCCGGCCGCGTCACCATCGGCAGGGCAGTCAGGTGGCAGCAAAAGGTGGTGGTGTGGTGGAGCTCGGGTTTTGAGGGAGGAAGGCGATTGGCCGGGTTATTTATAGATTGACCGAGTGCTGAATAGTGGCAGCGGAGGGTGGCGCTGGGGTCACCGGGCCGGTTACCACGGGCGGCGATTCCGTTCCTGGATGCTGGGTGGGGAAGGAAGGAAGATCCCCGGGATTAAATCTCCCAATAACAAAACTCACTCCTTTTGTTTGCGAATCAACAAAACTCTTTTTTTTAAAGACACTCGAAACTATTAATATATGATACTCCCTCGTCCATAAAAATGTCTCAACCTAGACCAAATTTATATTTGTCTATACACTAAATCATGTCTAGATACATATAAATTTAGTCTAGGTTGAGACATCCTTTTGTGCACGGAGGTAGTATTTATTAAGAAAGCTAGTAACCGATACATAGGAGATACGACTTGATGCAACATGGACAATACAAAGTAAAAATACATTGAAAACATACGCGTAAATTCTTCATTCGATTGTTCAACTGCTACAGGCGCTCAAAATATTCACTGAACAAACAGTCGAAGTCTAGGACACTTACAAACACAGTCTCCAATCAAGGCATTAAAGGCCATAGTAGCCACTCGTCGTGAATAACGAGATCGAATAAGTTCAGAAGGAATATTGGTTGTGGACACACCCAAGCAGCACTAGCTTGTAATACTTTACCTCCAATTCAGGGTTGGAGAAATCGAACCTTATGGCAGACCCAGCGAATGATATCGAAAAAGTCCCACCACAAATCAGCAAACAACTCCTCTTGAATAACACACCAAGGGGCAAGATCCAAAAGAATCCAACAGATCAAACAACACCTATTCTGAATGGTGCTTCGCCAACAGTAAAAAAGTTGACGGGGTAGGGAGACGCCCCATAGACCTTATTCCAATGTGTCATCGTCATCACCACCTCATCGATGTCGCTGGGAAGACCAAAACCAAACTCAAATTTTAGCGACCTTGTAACAGCGTCAAGCGCAGGTCCGAGGTCTCCACCCTCTCCCGCCGCTAGAGCGGCAAACGGAGGAGGCGGGGGCCCTCGATTCATGATGGAAGACGCCGGAGAAGGAGCATATGGCAACGGCGGCTACGGTTGACCCCTAAGGATCAGTGCCCTAAAGCTAAAGTCGTTGGCATTGAACTCTTGAATTGATATGATTTTTTACACCAAACATGTAACACATGTAAACTGAACGAGATTCACCACTTCATGAGAGTGACGACCTGACGGTTCCTGCCCTCCTCGGGACGAGGAGGTGAGAATACATTATTATCTCCCACACGACGCCGCCATTGCCACCATAACGTTGTTGTTGGTTGAGCAAACTCTAAGTTTAGAGACCTTGCAACAACGCGGAACGCAGGTCCAAGTTTCCCACCCCCTTCAGCCGCTAAAGCGGCAATCGGAATAGGTGGTGACCCATTGATTCACGGTCTGTGGCGGTGGCTAGGGTGAAACTCTAGATCGTTCGCCTTTCTCCTAGTCATAATGTTATCGAATTTCGTGTAGGCAATTTCTTCAAGAAGTTGAAGAACCAAGTTGGGACCATAATTAATTGTTGTAGCTAAACGTTTTGGGGAAAATCATCCCCCCATCGTCCAATTGGCCATGTGGTGTTCCATGTATTGCAACAAATTTCTCACCCATTTTTTCATCAAATCTTGGCAACATTTTTCAGAAGATGTTACATCAATGCAAAAGAAAGTTGCAAGATTTTCAAATAATAATGCAAACAATTTTCGCGACATTTTTTCCACTAAGATGATGTAAAGTGTGCAAAATAGTTTCGCAACGAAAAGGTAATGCTAGCAAAGGGAAGGTAACAATTTTTTTCTGCAGAATGATTTGCGACCAGGGTTTCCTTTTAAATAAAATCATGGAGCCGATGGATAAGATCTTAAAATTGACGAAGTCAGACAACTCGCGGTTGACGAATCAAATTTAGATGCTTTTGGTTTGTGCATAAGCTAAAAGCTAGTAAAAGCCAAAATCACCTATTTTTATACTCTTTGGACTTATAAACCAAAGGCAAAAGTTAAGAAAAAAGTCTAACCAAACAGCCCTGTGTATTTTGGGAGGAGATGAAGTCGAACCCAAATGATGGGGTTGCACTTGCACACCTCATCCTCGTCGATCACTGAAAGATTATCAGCATTCCGGCCGGTCACAACTCACAAGTTTTGTCTGCGTATCAGCTGTATCATTCACAGGGGTCACGTGATGGATCGATGATCGCGATCTCTGGCTGTCGTTCAGAGGACGGATCGACGACCAATCTTGCCGGTGGGTCAGCATGCACGTTCAGATGCTCCTGCTCCTGCACGATGTGTCGGGGATCCACGTCGGAGAATCGCTCGGCGGCGATCGAGGTGCTTCCGTGCAAATTGCAGTCCAACCCGTCGGCGGCTGACGCAGCGTCGATCTATCTACTCCTGTTGCTGCCTATTCAAGCACGGGATATCTGAAGCAGAGATGCGCTGAGAGATTCCCGGACCGGTTTGGGAATCGGCGGTTTTGATTCGACGACCACCGCGGCAATTTCTCAACAACAGAAAAAGATCATAGCATGCGCAATCGGCGGGCCGAACTCGATCGACACCAAACTCTGCCCTAGCCTGTTGCGTTGAGCTCGATCGATACCTCCGGATCGATCCATGGCGCTCTCCACCTTCTCCATCCACCCCTCCACCGTAACGGGCCCAAGTGCCGCCGCCGGACCCGCCTCCGTGTGCTTGACCGGATCTCCCGACTGGGCCATGCTCTTCAAGGCGGCGTGCGTCTCGGACCTCCGGAACGCGACCACCGCCGACTGCGACGTCACGTTCGACACGGGCGACCAACGCGTCGAGGTGTCATTCTGGCTCGTCGACTCGCCGGGCGTCTCCTACCTCTCCGTCCACTGCCCCGGCCTGGATCCTCTGCGCCGAGGCCAACTTCGTGCTCGTCGCCCTCACCTTCCGGGGCTCCACCCACCACCTCGTCTACACCGCGGGGAAGCAGTCGCTGCGGCCGCTCCCGCGCCCCGACGCCGGCCAGCTCGGGCTCCTTCCTCGCGGCGACGGCGAGCACTACGCCGTGGCCTTCGTCGCCCGCAGCTGGACTCTAGAAGACGACGTCTGGCGGTTCGACGCCCACGTCTACTCCTCCGAATCACAGAGATGGAGGTGCAGCGAGGCGTCCGTGTCAGACTCCGACAAGCTACCATGCGCCGGACATGTCTTCGCCAAGCCGATGGCGGTCGGCACGAGCGCGCTGGGTTGGGCCAATCCCCCGAGCGGCATCCTCCTTCTTCGCAACCTGTTCGACGACGATGCGCATCCTCCCTCCATCGAGTTCATAACGTTCCCAGTGCCAAACGTCGGCTTCGCGGACCGGGACGGCCATTACGGCGCCTCAGAGTATTTCTGCGACGTCGCATGCTGCTGCGACGACGATCTCATCAAGTTCGTCGAGATCAAACACGACGACGATGATTTCCTGACCGGCGGCCGGTAAAGCTTGGAGAGCCACCGTGTGGACTAGGAACGCCCCTTGGAACGACGAGTGGGCCGAGCGCTCCACGGTTCATGTCGAGGACATCTCGGTCGACCAAAGTTATTCCGATTTGTTGCCCGTGCTGCTTCGGGATGACGAGGCCCAGCAACTGCAGCTGAAGAAACTGGTTTTCTATGCCCCGATCCTGAGCGTGCACGACGACGAACTCTTTTACATGATGGCCAAGGTGAAAGACAAAGACCACGATGCCTGGGTCGTCGCCATTGACATGAAGCGTGCTTCTCTGGAAGCACTAGCTCCGTTTCATGTCGAATGGGACGGCTACCTCCTTACAATGTACCGCCCATGCGTCTTCCCCAAGTACATCGACATGAACCCTGAAGGGGAAGACCTGGCACTAGTTGAATCATCACAAAGTGATCGACCGGCATCCGTTGAAACTTGTGTGAATAAGCCGATCCATGTACAAAGAATAAATCTTCCAAGTGGCAGCAAAGGAAATTCAAGCCCGTTAATTCTCGAGGGGAGAAAGATCAGCAAAACAACGGATGGGTCTGGAGAGTAGGAGCTCTACTTCCGGGTTGCTGGTTTATGTGTTTCGTTGGCTGCTTACTGATATCGGTAATCATTGTTGTGTCATCTCCTTGAATGTGAAATAGTCAGTATCTTAGTTCCTTTAATATACTGAGCCTTATTCCTAAGGTAGAAAACGGCTCATAGTACGGATAAGCATCACGTACGTACGAATCGGGACCATGTACACCTCCAGTGGCTGTGATAATCAGTTAATCACCATATAAAATTAGTAAATGCTTATGCATAAGAGGCTTGAACACTGAACTTCAGTTCTCACGGTATGACTAACTCGTTTTGTGCTTATCTCTGAAATTGCAATGGATGTACGTTATATTTTGCTCAGATGAGGGACCGAGACTGGCGATCGCCAGTGACAGAGCAGCCAATGGATTCTTCTCTTTTATTCGTTCTGACATAAGTAACCGGATGGACCTTTCGTGCATGTTTTCGAGCTGCCACAAATTAAAAAACAGAGGAAAAAAAATGTGGGGAAAAGGTGCAGTTCTGTCAGCTAGCTTGAACTGATCACTCGCTGGAATATCGATCCTTGTTGTGTGCCTTCACCGACGACGCGCTGCTGGAGGTGTCGTCGTCAGTGCGCCGTTGCGGAGAGGAGATAAAGCGCTATCCAGAAATGGGCTTGCAGGCCGGCCGGAGTCGGTGCGTCGTCGTCGTTGCGGTTGACGGCGACATCCATCCATCCTGACCAGCTGCCGGCCGGCCACGGCAGCGTGCGTCAGTCACGTCATCCCGGCCGGCCGGCCGACCGTCAACCACATGTTTCTCGGTGGAGATAACAAACTAGTTTCTCCGTGGCCATTAGGCCCGCGGCGCGCCGGCGAGTGCTGGGTTAGTGCTGACCGGAATGCCGTTTTGGACTCTCTCTGCCGCATGCATGTGTGCTGTATTTTTCTTCCTCGCTTTTGGACCTCAATAAAAATGGATGGATCATGTGCAAATTCAGGTCTCCTTTAATCTAGGCGTCAGGTGTCCACTAGAGGATTGCTTAATTAAGCAGGGCTTTAATCATCGTGGTATCCATTCATGGCACTAGCTACATCGATCTGCCTAAAACAAAGCTAAAAGGCTGGAAAATTGCTTCTGCTTTTTGTTTTGCGTCAAGATTAATTCCAGAGCAAGCGATTTTGGTATGTATATGCCGTGCTATCGCTGCTGTACTGCCTCATTTTTGTGGTCATGGCTTTTTGGCCCCCGGGAGTTCTCTCTGCTTTGCGTCTGTATCAGGCAATAGTAACTAGAGGAGATCTATTAATCAGGCAAAAAGGACATTGCTTTGCAAGCGTTGCCATCGGTAGTTTATCATGATATACCAGTTTGCCTTGTGCAAAGGTTCAGAAACTTGGCCGCTTGTCATTCGGCAAAGCTTCAAGCAGGAGGTACCTTTCCGTTCTGAGCCGTTGGATCTACTTTTTTTTTTACAAACTTCCCAAGCACATTAGAATTTCCCATGGATATATACATATATGCATGAATGCGGATGACAAGTGGGTACGATTGGGCAAAGGTAGCAGAGGGAGGGTTTAGCTCGTGAGCAACACGACCCATGCATGCATGATTGCATGGAGTGATAGCTTGATGCATGGGGTTGGATCGAGTGAGTGATTGACGTGACTACATTCTGCCTACGCCCGCAGGTTTGCGATCGTCACGGGAAGGCCGGCATGCATGCATAAACTATCCATCATGTGTGCCGCTCTTTATCAAGGCCAGATCGAAGAGAGCCACCCCGGCCTTTCTATGTGATCGACCCGTGACGAGCTCTTTACATATAGTTGAAGTTACACCCCACCACCACACGTCTTTGTTTGTGACAAGACCCATTACGAGCGACGAGCAGGAGGATGACGCGGATGGCGGCATCGGTGGATGTCGCCGGCGAAATTGGCGGCGGCGATGAAGCCGATTGGCAGAATGGGACCACATCACCAGTGCGCGCGCATCTTTTTCATGTAGAGCTTATTTTGAATGAAACACTATTGCATTTATTACAAGTGACGAGATGAAGTAAGATTAAGAAGAGTGAGCGGAGGCAAGCTCACCTACCAGGTTGAATGGTTAGTGAGTGCTTTGACAAGTGTGCCGGACTGGCATAAAAAAAACTACCGATGACATTTCCAGTGAGGCTGACCTGAACTGTCTCGGAAGCACCGGGCTTTTACCGCTAGTGGGCTTGGTCTGGAAACCACGTGCTACCAAATGCGTCCAAGTGTGTGAGGTTAGGCTCGGGCGCTCGGCGTTAACTTCCCCAAAATCATGCTAAGAATAGCTAACATTTCCAGAAGAAGATGCCATTCATTTGATGAGAAATAAAAGGAATATCGTGTTTTGTCACTTTGTCAAGACTACAATAAATCATAATTGAACTTCTTTTTCATGAAAAACTTATAGTATAGTAGAACCGTGGTATCCTTTTTTTAAAAAAAATTAGCAGAAACTTTTTTTGTTGAGCAATAGTTTTGATAAGATTTTTTTTAGGGAATAAACAATTTTTATATAGAAATATTTTTTAGCAGAGACATTTTTTTAGTAGGTTCTGAGAATCGATTTGTTTTTTAGGGAAATTTTGAGCATGGACTCTGCTAACCTCAGCGGCGCCGAGGCAAATAAGCCCATGGACCGAGCTTAACAGGCCGAAAGTAATCAACCAGCTAGCAGGCTCCGCGGAAGGCCCGAAGCACAAAGCTTGCTTCCAAAGCAGATCGTGCCTCCGTCTGAGCATTCATTCCTCTCCGCCTTTCCTCTTCCAGCGGCGGCGAGCGAGGTCGTCCGGGGGTTAGGGTTCTAGGCAGCCGGGCAACAATGGAGGAGAGGGCGAGGCAGCTGCTCCTCCTCGCCGCCGTCGCCGGGGCCGGCGCCGCGTTCGGCGCGCTCTCCACCGCGGCCGTCTTCAACTTCCTCGCCAGGTAACTCACCGGAGCCTCCCCTCCCCCTCGCGACCCCCACCTCACCCCCCAAGCTCGGGCCACCAGTTTGTTGCGGGGAGCATTCGCGTAATCTTTGATCCTGTTTCCCTGTGGCAGGTCGAAGCGGAGAGAGAGCTACGTGCGCAACCTGCTGGAGTCCAATGGCGGTACCGCTGGTACGTTTTACGCTAGTGAATGGTTCTCCTGTTGAATGACGTGTAGTAGTGATTGTAGAGACTATTGGGAATTTTAAGGCGTCCATGTAGGTCCAGTAATTGTCTACTTGTGCTGTGCGCGTGACTGGGTGCTTAATTGTCTACTTGTTTGCTGGTATTGAACTCATGTCCCTCAAGTACTTTTTTGTCTTAAGAAGAGTGTTTGTTGGGAGCAGGCACCGCTGGATCGGGAGCGCGCGTGGCTGATAGGTTGGATCTTCTCTCCGATGAAGTCGTCGCCGAACAGCTCACAAGGTTTGATTCCTGCTGTCCAACTATGGAGGGTGTGGGTGCTACTCCTTGAGTCGCTTTTGTGCTGTCATATACAAGGAGGAGGTGTATTTGATAGTTTACAGCAGATGAATTCTTCATAATTGTTGCTAGATGCCTAGAGCTATAGCTAACAATGTATAACACAATGCTAAAAGTGAGATGTTGTTATGCTTGTATCCATGTGTGGTGAAGTGACAACAAGCTATTCCACCCTCTATGAATCTATTCTACCTTGTACCTTCTTGGTATTATTGTGAGCAGAAAGTGATATGTACAGTACACAATTATTATATTACCATTCTCTGTACATTATAGATATTCTTTCGATTTTCTAATGCCCGAACCTACGTAGCACCGATACGGCTAGACGGATACGGCGATACGGGATACGGCAATTTCAGAAAACAGCAATATGGTGATACGGCGAGTATATATATAAAAATAATAAAATGTCATGTAATAAAGACCAGAATAATTGAATGCGTGAGATGAGATCAAAATACTGCCCATTTGTTTCTTTTTCAAGTCCTCATTCAGTCATTCCTGATTCCTGATTCCTGCCCATTTGCTTGCTTGCTCTGCCCATTTGTTGCACTTGCACAAGCACTAGCACTACCACCAACCGATGATTGGCTGCCAGCTGATGCCATGCCTGAATCTCACTCCCTGGCCAGCCCCAGCAATCAAAAGTTGAAAACATCAGCAATTCAGCACGTAGTAGCAGCAGAGAAAGCAAGCAAGAAGGCAAGGACCGCAAGATGGAGCAAGGCAGCAAGCAAGATTGGTAGCAAGCAGGGATGCCGGATGCAGGACGGAAGTTACCTTGCTGCTGGAGGGCGACGGGGGCTGGAGAGGGGCAAATCCAGGCGGCGGAGAGGAGAATCTGGGCGGGGCCAGTGAGATTCCGGGCGGCGCCGGCGAGATTCCGGGCGGCGGCCGCAAGTGCAGCTCCTGGCGGCGACGCCGCGTGCAGCTCCTGGTGGCGCGCGTGTGCTCGATTCCCTGCCAATAGAACGAATAGAGAGAGAGAGAGAGCGCGCTGGGGGGTTAGGGTTAGTATCGCGTCGGACTGGGATCTTCCCGTGTCCCGGTCATATCGCCGCCGTCCTCGAGCCGTATAGCCATTTTTTTCTTTTCTTTTAAATCGGGAAAACGGGACACGGCAGCGATACGCGTATCGGAGCCGTATCGTGCGTATTGGCCACGTATTATACGGGGACACACGGCGGAGTTGGCCGTATCGGTGCTTCGTAGGTCCGAACTACCTTAGAGTACTGGGATTTTTCTTAAACTCTCAACGTAATCATGTTTTTTATTGTGCTTACCAACACCTGTTTACTTCTGATATCCTAGGAATATACAATTCTTTGGCGTCGAATCTCAGAAGAAAGTTACTGAATCTTTTGTTGTCGTCATTGGTCTTGGAGGAGTTGGGAGTCATGCTGCTTCCATGCTCCTCAGATCTGGGGTTGGCAGGTTGCTCCTAGTAGATTTTGATCAGGTATAATTTTTACGCTAATAAATATATGATGTAGAGCTTCCAAGATTTTCATTTGAAGTGCAGAATCATTACGCCACACAATATTATAAAAATAGGACATATGCATCATAACTTATTTTCTATGTATTCATGCATACCTGGGTAGGCTTTTGTGACAGTACGAAATGTGCATGCTTACATTATGTTTCTGCAATGACATACTGCATCCAACATAGGTGGACATTAACATGGAACTCATGATATGTTGAAAGGTCTCACTCTCATCATTAAATCGGCATGCTGTGGCCACCAGAGAAGATGTTGGGACCCCAAAAGCGTCATGCCTCAAGAAGCATTTCTCACTGATATATCCAGAGTGCCAAATAGAAGCAAGAGTGCAGTTGTATGATCCATCAGCCGAGGACGAAATTCTTTCTGGACAGCCAGATTTTGTTCTTGATTGCATAGATAACATTGATACTAAGGTAACAAATTTCACTGAAGTAATTCTCAAACCAAACCTGATATTGATCTCTTATTCGATAGCGACTTTCAGCCTTTTACGCAGTTTGCGTTTTTCTTCAGTATTCAGGTGTACCTTTTATTTTTCATGTTATTATGCTATAAATGCTACTGTTAGCTTTCCTGTATTTATTTTCATGAAAGAATAGGTGCGAGTATCCCATGCAACATCATATGCCTTCAGTTTCATGAAGGAATGATTTAGATGCATAATCACAGTTTAGCCACAATGGTGCATGCTCCTAATCTCGGAGCATCCTGATGATTAATCAGCAAAAAGCTACTCTATACAGTAGTTTAAAAGTAGTGTCTTTATCAAATTATTACTTGGATCATTTTTATCCATCCTAGTTAACTAATTCAATATGTTTTGTACATCGTCATGAGACGTTTGGATATTTCTTTATCCTTTAATAGGTGTCTCTCCTCGCCGCTTGCGTACACAGAGGGTTAAGGGTACTTTCTGCAATGGGGGCTGGTGCTCGAGCTGACCCAACCCGAATCCGTGTTGCAGATTTGAGAGAATCAAGCAATGATCCCCTTTCTCGGACGGTAAACATTGACAACTCGGTTCAAAGATAAAATTCACACTCCGGCCCCTTTTGAAGATGCTATATGATCAATATCGGATGTGCTATTATTAAGGTGCCCCAGCTCTCTATTCTGTAGGTACGGTATCGTCTGAAGAAGGATCATGGCATTGAAGGTGGGATACCAGTAGTTTTTTCGTTAGAGAAGCCCAAGGCAAAGTTACTTCCTTTTCAAAGTTCGAAAGAAGAGGAAACTCCATCAGATTACCAGGTCAGCTCATTTTATCTGTACACCAGCTACCTTTTCTGCTACCTGGCTGAATAGTAGTGTTTCTTCTCTTCTTTGCATGCATGACGATGATTTAATTAAATTCCTCTAAATCATCTACTTGATTTATATATTAGCACTGCAGATAATACTGACAAGATGTATGCATCATCATGCAGATTGTGCCAGGATTCAGGGTTCGCATTATCCCAGTACTAGGAACAATCCCTGCAATATTTGGTCAAGTTATGGCCTCCTATGTGGTTACTCAGCTTGCCAAATTAGATTTTCAGACTGAACCAATTGTTAACCTGGATTTGGATCATTACCGTGTTCTTCATCACCGTCTTCTTGAGCATGAGGAGCTGATATATGGGTCAGCAGAACAAGTTTTGGTATTACTCCCCCCTTTTCAGTTAATGAGGCTTAACATTCTGTCATCTTGTTTCATGTTATGAGCTGTGCATGGATCTTTTTCTTGTTTGCCCATATTTACAACATTTTCTTCTCCTGCATATAAGTAGCACCCTCACCAATTAGTATCTATATCTCTTATAAAACAAAACCCCACTAGAGAGTCATTTAATTTGTCTATCTTCACATGCAAGGTAACCACGTCACCAACAAACTACAGCCCTCCGATCCTCATATCCATCGGTTCATATCCCTCCGTCCCGTCTATGCTTTTCTTAGGTCCATTTGTGTTTCATTGTCACAAGCTCGCGCCAGCCCACAAACTTCAATCATGCAAACACTACTGATTTTCCTCATTCAGTCACGCCACGGCGAACATCATGTAGAATAAGCGACGTTTCCTTATCCATCAATTGGAGCGATCGGTCTGTAACTGAAAGGCACATGATTTGTGTTACACCTTGGTGACCCTGTTTCGTAGGTCTGCTAACCTTCTCTCCTCCACTAACCTGTCCGCTAATTAATCTCGTGGAAGAGAAACGCCTCCATAACACGAACGAGGATTCTGTCATCGACTATAAGTTCTGCCTTAAGACCTTGGTGCACGATGCCACCACAGGCTGTACTCTACGCCGCAAGACCTTTTGCCTCCTCGCACTCCTGTCCTGTGCCCTTCCCTCTACTATCCCCACTGCACTTTGCATACTACGTCTTCACGCGCGCCGCCGTTAATTACATCGCCAACGACTTCCTTTGCCAAATCGGCACCAGCAGCAGCGATCCACCAGGAGAACCTGAGCTTAGGTTGCGGGTGGTGTTGGGTTGCACATCTGCAGGTTCTCACTATCCATCCTCCAGACCTCCAGATGCCAAGCGACTCTTCATGCTTTCCGGTTCCTTCTTTGATGCGTGTGCGTTGGCCTGTTAGATTATTGACACTATGAAATTTCGTTTGATTGTTCCATATCTCAGTTGGACTTAGGTGGTTTAAATCTCCCTGTCTTGGTTCATTCGCCGAAACAGTTTGTTGCTACTTTGCCAGCTGATGTATTTGTTTAAATATGCAGCTTCGGTTGGTCCATTTGTTCCACTGAGACATCTCTGTTGTAATCTCCAATATAATCATTACCACTTGATTCTAGCAAATTACGGCTATGCACAAAATTAAAAGATTGAATCTGTGCCATTTGTGGAATGGCCAATCAATCAAATCAAGGTTATTTGTGTTCCGACATTCAGGCATTCTACATTGTGGCAAGCAAAGTAAAAAATATTTCTGGTTGATTTTCTTTCCTAAATGTATGCTCCATTTTGCACGCAACAGATTTGATTACCTGTGCTATTGTGGTCTGATGTACTGTATTTTTGTTTGTGATATCTCCGTACATTTTACTGTCCACATGTCTGCAATTGATGTTCTGAATCGGAAGGTCCTTAGTAGGCACATTATGGTGTTATGGGACTCTTTATATTGTGTTGATAGTTGACAATACTTATGAAAACGTAATTTCTTGATCTCCCCACATTGGGAGATCTCATGGTGAAAAATCTAATTTTTTTTGTTTTAAAAGGTTGATGCTCAAGAGGTGATGTACATTGTGAAAGAATTGTGGCGTGGTCGAAGTGCTAGGGATCAAAACATGAAGGACACTGGCCGGAAAATGTGGAGATCTGTCAATGAACTAATGCTTGTTCGGTACGCTTCTCTGTTTTCGTGGTAGCTATGTTCTTATGTATATGTTCTATACATGTCTGACATGGTTGAGTAAAAATATAATTTGGTATGGTGTGACATAGATTTCACTTGCTAATAACCGAAGTGGACTATGGCATAACACAGTTTTGTGGAATAATGAGATGAACTGTAAGCTGGCTAACTGTTAGGCAGGTTGAGCTCATTGACCATGCAGTTGTAACTTATGAAGACAACTTAAGTGTTATGCCAGCTTCAGTTCTGTGCTATTCATTCATCAACATACCATCGGACATATTGCTTCCATCTTAAGTCTTCAACATCATTTTGGTATCAAGTTCCAATAGCAATCTTTTTTTCGAGAAAATGCAAAAGGATTACTCTACTTTTTATTGAAAAGTGGGAGAGAGTATTTACAAGCCTGGAGAGGCCTGGTACAACACATGCAAAATAAATAAATTAGTGGCATCCCATGCCTCGGACAGATAGAGTTCGAACAGCAATCTTACTTACTGAATGAGAAACATGACTTGCTATATACTCCCTCCGTTCCTTGATATAAGGTGTCTAAGTTTTTGAGATTTTCAAAATATAAGGTGTATTGCGATTTATGGACAATTTTACTCATCAAAAAACGAGTCACAATCTGGAGCGGAGGAATTTGACAGATTGTTTTCAGTTTGTGGCTAATAGGGAGTCCTTTCTCTCGATTTTTTCAGTAGAAAATTAGTCCACCGCATGCAAAATACTGGCGTCTTAATATCCGTGCCAAAACCTTATTATTAAGGAACGGAGGGAGTACATGGTTTTCCATTATTAATGAAAAACATGACTTGCTATATACTGTGGTGCTTTATTTTGTTAGGTGGGACAAATCAAAGCCTGCTGGTGTGTCAAACTTAATACTTCTCAAGTTCAGTGAGGTAATAAATCATGTGACGTTGAATTCAGATGTTTATGTGCAAGCAAATATAGTAAAAACGAAGGAGTACCTTGTTCTTTTGTTTCACCTTTTGTTTTCCCTACAGGCGGATGCACACGAATCCACCACGCTCGATCGAGTAAAAGAGGAAGAACCTGAGTTCTACGCCATGGTTTCACGTGTGTTGAAACGAGCCGAGACGGAGTTTGCTCTATGAGCCGGTCACCGTTGTTTGTTTTTTGCCGGGGGATTTTCTACAATTGCCATACCGCCGTAAGCTGTAGAAGGCGAGGTTTCAGTTTTGCGCAGTCTAGTCATGTGTACCGCTGCTGGCGAGGAGCAACTAGAAGCGTGACAGCACAGTTTTGCTGGATTTTGCTTCGAGGTGAAACTGGGACTTGTTGGTAATGTTTCAATTTGTCTGCGAGGCAAGGATCTTCCTGTAATTGTCTCTCCACAGAATTTTTGATGTGTTTGATTATCTTGCATATATGGTATGCAATATTGTTAAAGCGATTTTGCTTTAACAATTCTGAAATAGATAGATGAGAAGAATAGCAGGACTCTTCGAAGAGTTCGAATTGATTACGGTACCACTCTGTTAGATAGGTAAGAAGACAAATTCAATAGCAGCTAGTTCCTCGTTCACTGCAGGAACTCTTCTTGGACGATCTGAGATCATTGGGGGAGAGGGCTACGGTGTGGAGGCGTGAAGCACGCCTGGGGCGTGCCTTTTGACCCGTGCTCGATCCTCTGATTTGAAATCCCCTTGCCAAGTAGACCGTCACATGTTTACATTTTCGCTGCCTAGAACATTTAACTACTTCTAGTTTTTGTTTAGTGTTTTTTTTTGTTTAGTTTTTGTTTAGTGTTTGTGTCGTGTCTTCTAATCACGTTTCATTTCAAGTGTTTTTCTAACACAACGTTTCAAATACCTGGGACGTTTCAAGGACCAGGACGACTTTTAGATGCGGTGTGATCTTTCTAAAGGGTTACTGGTATGCTGCAAAAACTTCTTATTTTTACCTCGGTGATCCTGATGAATGGTTACGCTCGTTTTTGTTTTTTGCTGTTGTTTTCATGAGTAATAATAGCACACCGTTTTTGGGTCTCTAAACGATTTCCAAGTCTGTAGAATACTGTTAAACAGTTACCGGTAACAGAAACTCGGCATTTCCACAATTTCTGCGTGTGCAATATTATATCTCAAGAACTCGCCGTTTTATGAGAAAACTAGAACATGAAAGTGTGTTGCCGTGCTCGTCCGTCACGCTAAAAGAATGATACAAGTGATGAAAACTTTGAGACAGAAGAAAGACATGATAAATCTTAATAATTCATATTAGACCGTCTCCATGTAAAAGTGGAAATCATATCAGATGAAAATAGTTAGAACGCACGCACCTCGGAGTACCACTCTCCGAACTTCTCGTCCTTCTTGGTCGTCATCCCCAGCTTGGTCTCCTTCGTCTTTCTTCCCTGTGACCAAACCAAGACATCAATGGAAGAACCCTAACACGCTGATCGGGATTCCAGAATACGAACAGCGGCACACCTGAGAATCCGGCGTCTCCTTTTTAATCGCGCCTCCACTCCATCGCATTTCACTCGACGCCGCCACCATTTCCAGCCAGCCATGCCGCCGTTCCCTCCCTGGGAGGACCTGCCGCCGGAGCTCCTCTGCCGCGTCGGCGACAGCCTCGACATCAAGTTCTACTCCAGCGCGCGGGGGGCCTGCACGACGTGGCGATCCGCGCTCGCGCCGCCCTCCCCGTCGCTGCTCGTCGTCCTCCACAGCGACGACGCGTGCCCCCCGTCCGCCACCTCGCTCCCCACGTCCCGCTCCTTCGCTACGGGATCGACGGCCAGCTCTCCAAGATCGTCTTCGCGCCAAGCCCTGCACGGGATGACTTCGCCGCCGCCGCCATATGCCACTTCGACAGGCTCGCCTACGTCACCGCCGGGGCCAGGAGGCAGGCCATCCTCGGCCCCGTCCGCCTCGCCGCCGGCGATCATCTCGCCGACCTAGTTTACCATGAGAAAGAAGGCAGGGTAGTCTACTGCCTCACTCCCCACGGAGACATCCACGTGCTCCGCCTACCGGAGCGCCGTCACCGGAAACCTGTTAAGGTCAATCGTCGGTTATCTGAAGGGTCAGACCTGAATGCTCGGGCCTCACTCGAGCCCTTGCTATCCCTTCCCACCAGTTTTGTGTGTCCATACAGTAGAATCTCGGGTTTTACCAATGCCAAGAACCTCGTGTTCTGTCACGGTAATATGTACCAGATATGGAGGAACATAACCTGCACCCGTACCTTGAAGCTGCCAGGAGGCGGTCAACGCCGTGTAGAAGAGGATGACATATTAGTTCTGAGATATTATCCATGGCGCCAACAATGTTGGGTTACTGTGACGGACTTGGGGGGCTACTCAGTGTTTCTCTGGATGAATAACGCCGTGTCGATGTATGCTGAAGCTGTTCCGGAAATCAAAGGTAACCGTGTCTACTGGATCGGTGGAAAGGATAGGGATAAGGGCATGGTGTTTGACATGTCAACCGCGAGGTCTACAGCTTGCCTTCCTGCTGTTGACGGAGGTGCTCGGCAAAACACAGTTTGTTGGTATTTTCTCAGCGACATGGTGAATAACTGCAACAATATTAAGGGAGGCAAAAAAGTTTATCAGACCCGGTCCAAGAGTCTAGGCTGATCGAGTAAATCAATTTGCTTTAGTCAGTTGCTGTTGGTTTTTAGCCCGTACCATATGTTTCTGTCATGTAATGGAAAAATCGTTGTTGCAATAAATATAATGTTTGAGAATTGCAATAAACGTAACATTTTTACATACTAGTTCTTCTGTTTTTTAAGGAACACCATGCATCATATGGTAATAAAACATAATAGTTCCTCGCATACTCAGCATACTACATATTGTGGTGTACATAGTACTGGTGTTCACTAGCTATATGAAAAAATTAAAATTATTTGTGATGTTGTTCTAGTATTGGCCGAAGTTCTTAAACATCTTAACAGGCTTCCACATGTTCAGATGAGGCACATAGTATTCGAGCGGTTGGAAAGACAAGGCGAGGGGTATTTGAACTACTGGGAGTGGATACAGCTGATATTATTACGATGGAAACATTTATAAAACCATTTGCTAGACTATTTTACTGTATTGATTCACTCATTTCACTATGTATTTAGTCCACATTGAATTGGTCAAAACATTTTATAATTCGGAATTTATAGAGTAGTAAATAACAAAGTAATATCTATCTCATGCAAAAATAATTAAACATGGATTAATTAATAGTGTTTCCGGGGCAAGTGGGATAACTAGCTAGTATTTTATAACGAAAAAAGAAAAAGAAGGTGTCCTGTCAATCTGAGTATCTGACACAGCCTCTTGTTTTTGTTATCTCTGCTAGAAACCAAAAAATGATATAAAAACAGCCGCAGTCACGTATGATCGATGTAACGTATCATCAAAATCAATAATTCTACGTCCAGCCATCACTTTCCGATCGGGTCGATGGATCTCCACCGTTGTTTCCATGAGTTGTTTGACATCAGACGAACTCCAGAACAGAAAATTTGCACGTCCGGAAGGAGAATCTTCGTGTGCTCCTTTTTTTCCATTTCCTGGAGCTGGTCTGCTTGTCCCTCACCCGGCATATAGGAATGGAATCGCCGGGACTGTCGTAAGCGCGCTGTCATGTATAAATAACCCCATCGCCTTGCTCCCTCCTATCGCGTCGCACACCCAGTTCAAGAACAGCTTCAAAACCCAAGCTTCATCACCACGACCATCCTCCGCCCTTCACTGCCGATGGGTAGGCTGGAGTCGAAGCGGAGGGTGGAGGAGGATGAGGTGGAGGAGTACGAGGTGGACGTGGTGCACGACCGGCTCGACTCGTCTCGCAACAGCCGCCTCGCGCTCCTCGACCGCTTCCGCCGTCGCCGGGCCGCCGTCGATGGAGAGGAAGGCTTCTTCCACGACCATATCATCCATCCTGATAACAGGTACGTGATCTGACTGACACCCCCTTTCCTCATGCATCGAAGCTTCACGTAACTAAACAACATGCAGCTAGCTAGCTAGCACAAGAAAGATATACTAGTTACTACTCCCTCCGTTCTAAGATAAGTGTCTCAAGTTTGTATAAAAGTGAATGTATCTATACATGTTTGATATCTAGATACATCCATTTTTTGACAAATCTAGGACAGTTATTTTTGAACGGAGGGAGTCGATCGCTAAGAGATGGTAGCAGTATTGTTTTTCTCTCCCACTCATTATTATTACCAGTCGCATTCTGATAATACTTCGTAGATCGGATCCTTATCGCTAAGAGATTTAGTACTGAAAACAATCCATAGACTGTTTCTTGACTATGCTAAACACATGAATCATGAATGGACATGGGTACTCCTGATCCCAAGTTTCAGAACATGCAAAAAAAAAAACATATTGATAAGCTTCCGAAAGTTTTGAAATAAAGCATGCACATATATATTGAGTTGAAACTTATTCCTGCAAAGTTTCGAGAACGATACGATTTTGTATGCCACAGTGCAAGGGTAGGAGTTGCACTGCTCCTTACGTGTTTTTTTCCCCAAATTACACACTTTCATGTTTATGTTTCAAGTTTTGCATGAAATTTTCATATATTTTTAATTTATCTAGTAATCTTACCGAAATCACTTATTCGTTCAGATACATGGTACTCAGGTTATGAAAATTCGCTCTATCGTGACTCGTCTTTCTAGCACTCCTTTTCTTTTGCTGCTTTTCTTTTTAATCTTCTCCAAGGCAGCATCAAAACAATTGTATGCCTTCAACTTGTGGTATGCATAAGTTTAATATATTGCGCAAAAAAACTGAATCAAATACGTTTTACTATTTTAAGTCAAACATGCGTGATGGGGGGTTTAGATTTTGAACTGGCTACATGCACAAGTAGCTGTCTCTGCCGACTTTCCAATCAATAGTCTTATCACAGTGTGCAGATGTCTCTGCTTATCAAAATATGACAGATAAGCAGCTCGTAATTGTATAAATAGCCTTCCTCTTCCAGGCCAACCAGGTGCGCGTACGTACGGCTACTTGTGAGGTTTCGATAACGTCATGCTCCCCAAAATTCCCTTTCGTTGCTTCGCTGACTTTGCTAGGTTGACAGTGACTGCTAGATTCATAGCTTGGACAGCCTAAATTAAGTGTTAATCAGAGATTCCCGGGATAATATTAACTCCTTGGATGAAGCAGCTGGCGTCACTGTCCTGGAAAATATCCAAGTGGATGCGCAGACTAGGAATCAGTCCGGTCATGTCTTTTGAAAGCTAACTCTCGGACCTCCACTCGAACACGGTCGACATGGAGGGATGAAACAGAGGACACCAATCCATAAACTCTTCTCACACCTCACCAAGTGACAGCACTCTCATGTCCTAGAAGCTATTAAGTGGAAGAGAGTCTCAAGGAGTCAACAAATGAATCTTGGGGAAACAACCAGTGGCGGACCTTGACCAAGATTATAGGAGGGGCCAAAACATATTAGATGGTAGTTGAGGGGGCCAATTTGAATTATTTTGTATTTTCTATGGTCAAAAAATGTAAATATTAGGTAGTATTGTGCAAATTTTAATTAAGTTGGGGGGGGGGGGGGGAGCCATGGCCCTTTTGGCCTCCACTATGGTCCGCCACTGGAAACAACCATCTCCTCACCACACCCAAGGGGGATATCTATAGCCAAAACCATGGCCATCCCCCTTCCAAGGTTTCGTGCGGTCAACCCTCTTCTAGGGTATAGTGCGGCAAGCCCCTTTCCCACTAATGGGCCCTGTTCCATTGCAGTTTGGACTGCGTGCGGTTTGCCACGTGCCATTACAGTTTGGACTGCGTGCGGTTTGCCCTGTGCAGTTTGGACAGCGGGCGGTCGGGGCGCGCGGCGTTGCGGCTTGAGCACGAGCAGAGGTACGTCGGGACGACGGTCTATGAAGCTTGTGTTGACAGTCCGCTCGGCGTAGCTGAACAGGACGTTGGGGCGGCGGTCCCAGAAGTTTCGCAGTGTTGAGGACATCAACCTCGTGTGACGTGGGCGACAAGTTGCCCTCAATATTGTGTCATCAGCGCCACGATGGCGCAGCTCTCTTGGCGGGTTGACTTCTTCATTTTATTGGAGCGTCCCGTGCTTCCTCCTCCCATAGTAGTCATGGCGTCTTCTCTTCGGTTTTGGTGGGAGGTCGATTTTTCTTGTCGGTGTTGTGTTTGGAGCTTGGCCCTGGTGTGTTCAGGTAGGCTCGGCCCAGTTGTATCGGTTTTTGGCTGACTTTCCGTTAATTAACGGGCAACTCTCTTCTTCTTAATCAATAGAATAAGCAAAGTTTTGTCTCGTTTACAAAAATTAATGGGCCATGTGCCCATGCGGCTAAGGGAGGGTTGATCGAGAACATCTTATGGCCCTTCTCCCTTTCTATCTTTTCAAATATAACTCCTATAGATTCGTACATTTACGGTATATCCGACTATTCCTTCTGGATCAATAGTCAATAGAGGACTCTAACTAGTCATATCAACTCTCCTATACATACACAAAAATCATATCGAACGAAGCTTGTACATGTCGTATGTGGTTCATTTGCCCCATGTTAACCTCAAGACGAGGTTGTGGTCCTGCTTGTTTCAGTTCCACCCCTTTCTCTTTCTTTGTACCTATGAAATATGTTTAACATCTTAAATCATAAGTATGGTCGTGCGTTTAAAAAAAAACAACACTAGAGAGGGCCTAAAGAAATATCTCTCCATCACCAAAAGGGTAAATCATCTTGATGAGTCTATGACCTATAACTTGCTTTCCGTAAACCCGTAAGTGATAATTCATGACTGATTAAAATGGTAATGACGTGTATGGCCAAAATAGAGAGAGCGGAGACAAAATATAGCTTTGAGCTTGGCTCGAGCACAAACATGAGGCGCGAGCAAGGCGGACACATAGGAGGGGCATCCCATGTGTTTGTTTCTTCTTTTCATACTATAAGAAAATGTGTGCGAAACAGAGTCCCTTATAAGGTGGTCTGAACTTTTCTGAACTTTACTTGTCGGGCTAAACATTTGGCCATGTCATGCAATCTATTAATGGGTCTTCGAGATTTTTATGAAACTGAAAGTTTAAATAGGCCCGAACACATAATTTCTACTCCCTTTGTTCCAAATTAGATGACTTTACTCAGGAAGTCATCTAATTTGGAACGGAGAGAGTAACATCTATCAGTGCGCAAAGTCATCTAATTTGGAACGGAGAGAGTAACATCTATCAGTGCGCAAAGTCATCTAATTTGGAACGGAGAGAGTAACATCTATCAGTGCGCCGCATGTAAAAGAAATAGGTACAAACCTAATTATTACAACCTTCGTTTCTAAATACTCCCTCCGTTCGGAAAAGGATGTCACAAAAATGAACTATAGGTAGACCATTTTTGTGACATCCTTTTCCGAACGGAGGGAGTAGAAAATGTTTTGGTAGCTCAAATTAATACCGAAAAAATGTCTGTACTGAAAAAACACTTCAGGATACCGATTGAAAAAAATGGCTAGAACCCACCTGTCAGTAGGTCGTTTTTTTTCCTCTCTTCTTCGTTCTTCCCCACCTGGTCCGCCCGATCCCAGCCGCGCCTCCCCTAGTCGGCACCGTGCCCTCTCCCTCATCCGCGTCTGGCCCCACCACGCACCAGAGCAGCTCATGCCGCCACCAGCCCGACTTCTGCAGCCCAGCTCTGGCCCGATACTCCATGGTGCTCCTCGGCCGAAGCCTTCCATGGCCGCGACCATGGCCTCGCCCCGCTGTTTCCCTGGCACATAGCCCCCGTCGTGCTTACGGGTGATGAGCACCTGAGCCAGGCTAGCTGGGAATTGATCTCATGCGTCGACGCAACATTTCCCCCATGAGGCCCTCTTCTCTGCAACACCTCCTTGAATGGTCGGCGGCGACAGAGCAGCCAACCTGATATTACTCTACCAGTTTCGATTTGTATGTTTCACCGAATCTATGCTTCTATTCGAGTGTTTGGATTTCGATCTCTTCTGCTTACTAAAGATACGCGGTATTCTGAACACGTTTGCGTTTGGGTTACATTTTTGCAGCCAAACACACACACACCTCCTTAATCTATTAATTTCATTCCAAGTGGTTCCATCCCAATTAGTTCACTAGTACTCCTTCCATTCCGGTTTATAAGATGTATTTGGCAAATCTCTAAAACCTAGGTGAAAGGAGATTGGCCATGTAAAATCTATCTCACCAATATTTCACCCAATTAGCACTCATATTTAATGCCTACATTAATTAGGGAAAGACCAAAGCCAATCGCTTTTCATATTGTTCTTGGGAAAGGCCAAAACCCAACATTAACTGCTCGTAATTAATGCTAATTATTGCTTATTCTTGGAAAAACCTGGTTTTGGAATTACATCCTATAAACCAGAATGGAGGGAGTACTATATATATACTCTCTCAAACTGTTTGACTTTCAATCAATAACTATGCTAAATTATAGCCGATAGGGTTTTGTGCGACCTTTTGCTCATCCATATTTGAAGACAAATGGCAAGAATAATAAAGAGTGTTAATTTCCTTATTTGACTAATATTTTCTGATGGTTTCCTGCAGATTCTATCTTTTATGGACCAAGTTCATACTGGTTTGGGCAGTGTATAGTTCCTTCGCTACGCCCTTCGAATTTGGCTTCTTCAGGGGGCTCCCACCGAGGTTGTTCATCTTGGACATAGTTGGGCAGACTGCCTTCCTTGTTGATATTGTTCTCAACTTTTTTGTGGCCTACCGCGACCTCGACACGTATCGTGTCGTATGCAATCCGACCTCCATTGCCCTCAGGTAAAAAAAATATCATCTTATGATTGATGAATAGGGGTGAACTAGAATAATGGGAACTTGCCCTGCATTTCTCTACATTTGCATCTTTCTTGGTACCTCTATGTTTGCACGCCATCCTCTATAAACTCTCAAAGTCGTCAAAACGGGTGGATCTGAAGAGTAATGTGTTGGAACTCTCAATCTTTTGATGTTGCTAAACTGAAAAATGATGTTGCAGATTTATGAAAGAAAATGCTTTTCTGCAAGAGCATTTGCATGTTTTACATTTAAACTTTATCCTTGAAATCGTATAATGGGCTCATGTTTAGGCGACTGTACTTTCTGAAATATGGTCTGCGGATTTTCAACCACTAACTTTTGCCCTTTGAATCCAGATATTGCAAATCAAGTTTCATTTTTGATCTCCTTGCTTGCTTCCCATGGGATGTTATCTACAAGGTTCTTTTGCTAACGATATTAATCTCACTGGTTAAATATGGTGTGGAGTTTCGTCTGGTTAACATTTCGATTGTTATGTCTTGTTTTTTATATTATCGTGATCTCCAAAACAGGCATGTGGCAGTGAAGAGGGGGTAAGATACCTATTGTGGATTCGCTTAACACGATCTCTGAAGATCGTAGAATTCTTTCGGGATTTAGAAAAAGACATCCGTGTGAATTATCTGTTCACGAGGATAGTGAAGCTTATAGTTGTGGAGCTCTACTGTACACACGTAGCAGCCTGTATCTTCTATTACCTGGCCACAACGCTACCTGAATCAATGGAAGGTTATACATGGATAGGGAGTTTGAAGTTAGGAGATCACAGCTATGATCATTTCAGGGAACTTGATCTTGTCAAGCTTTATACGACATCGTTCTACTTTGCTATCGTCACCATGGCAACGTTGGTAAGTTGTGCTGTCATGCTCAACACATTTTTTTCCTTTCTGTCTCTGTTTTCTTAGAAACATAAAATGTGCCCATATCCTAAAATAGTGAGACGTTTTTCCTCCGCAGGATATGGTGACATTCATGCTGTAAATGTCAGAGAAATGATATTTGTTATGATATATGTTTCCCTTGATATGATTCTTGGAGCTTACCTCATCGGTAACATGACTGCACTTATTGTCAAAGGCTCGAGAACTGAGCGATTTAGGGACGAAATGAAAGAAGTTATCAGGTATATGAACAGGAATAAACTTGGGAAGGACATAAGAGAACAGATCAAGGGGCATTTAAGGTTGCAGTATGAGAGCAGCTACACAGAAGCTTCTGTACTTCGGGACATCCCAATTTCTATTCGTGCAAAGGTGATGAGTTATATTTTGGCTATGTTGCTACCCTTCTGTCATATTCTGTTTTAAGAACTTCCTTTTCAATAACTTTCAGCTTGCAGTACTAATTGTTTTCGTGCCTTTGCATATCAATTGTGTACCTGACTCGTGAACTGTACTTACACAATATTTTCAGGTTTCACAAACACTGTACAAGCAGTACATCGAAAGCACTCCACTACTCAAAGGATGTTCAGCGGAATTCATTCAACAGATTGTACATACTCTTCTTTTCTGATGTCAAATTACATATGTTGTTTTATGCATATCAACAGATTGTTCAAGATTTGTCTTCATGTTCTTGCCCTTGGCAGGTGATCCGTCTGCAAGAAGAATTCTTTTTACCAGGAGAGGTTATCTTGGAGCATGGGAGCGCAGTTGATCAGATATACTTTGTCTGTCATGGTGCACTGGTGAGTTCAAGCCTAGGGACAATTGCTTGATTCTTGTATTCGTTTGGTATTGTGTACCTTATGAGTGGTATGATATCTAGTTATTTGATACTGAGTTATGATATGTTTCTATACAATCCAGGAAGGTGTAGGCATTGGCGAAGATGGTCAAGAAGAGACTATTTTGATGCTGGAGCCTGAGAATTCTTTTGGAGAAATCGCTATTATTTGCAATATTCCACAGCCCTATAGTGTTCGTGTTTGTGAGCTTTGCAGACTCTTGCGCCTCGATAAGCAGTCCTTCAAAAACATATTGGAGATCTATTTCATTGATGGAAGAAAAGTTTTGAGCAACCTCACCGAGGTACACAAGACAACAGATACAATCATCATGAGTTCAGGACAGTTTGTTACTTCGCCAAATTGCATAATTGGAGGATATTGCTTATTTTCTTGATGTCCTTCCTCTAACCGCAGAACAATGAATACGGTGGGCGTGTCAAACAACTAGAATCAGATATCACATTCCATATAGGGAAACAAGAGGCAGAACTGACATTAAGAGTAATTAGCGCTGCCTTTTACGGGGACCTTCATCAGCTGAAGAGTTTAGTCCGAGCAGGAGCTGATCCAAAGAACACGGATTATGATGGACGATCTCCTCTGGTATGAAACTCTAGGAATAGTTTTAAAGTTCCCATCTAATCCATAGGTGGTGTGAGTCACTCGATGCAGTGGCCAGGGTCTTCCCTTTTAGAAAACAAATCTAATCCAAAACGTTGTACCTTTCAGATAAATAATGTAACCATTATCTTTTTTCTTCACAGCATCTCGCAGCTTCAAAAGGGTATGATGATGTTGCGCAGTTCCTAATCCATGAAGGCGCCGATATCGATGTTATAGGTATGCTCACTCAGTTCAATGCAACTCTGCTGCCATTTCTAGATTCTTGCATATAGCGATGTTTTATGCACTTTCCTTTCATTCTAAAACCAGATAAGTTTGGGAACACGCCGTTGCTGGAGCAGTGAAGGAGGGGCATGACCGGGTGGCCACATTGCTCTTCAGCGCGGGAGCCAAGCTGAACCTCAAGAACGGCGGCAGCCATCTCTGCACGGCAGTATCGAAGGGGGACTCTGATTTCGTTCGGAGGGCTCTAGCTTACGGCGCGATCCAGACTCGAAAGACTACGACCACCGCACTCCTCTCCACATAGCCGCCGCGGAAGGCTTGTACCTGATGGCAAAAATGCTGGTAGACGCAGGTGCAAGTGTATTCGCAACTGATAGGTACGTACCACTGAAAAATGTTTCATCCTTCAAGTTTGTAACTTTGTAAATATGCTTGAGCTTGACATTGCCATGTATGCAGATGGGGCACGACTCCGCTAGACGAAGGGCGCAAGTATGGTCGGAGGCCGCTTATGATGATGCTGGAACAAGCAAAAGCCGATGAGCTATCCAAGTACCCGCCCGTGGTGAAGAAGTGAGAGGCAAGTTCAGAGTTCAGAGACTCAAAACCTCCCTCTCAAATTACTTGGTGTTTACAGATTCAGTGCACCCTCCTGTCGAACACGGGGCGCAGCCGGCGTCCCATGATGCTTGTTTCTGACCCCCACAAAAATTATTATGTTTACAGATTCAGTGCACCCGCGACGATGCTCCGTGTTCCCTAACCATCCATGGGACGCTGACGCCGAGCGCAAAGAGGGGGTGGTTTTGTGGATTCCTCACACGACCGATGGACTCATCAGGTCAGCGCAGGAGAAGCTGACCTTGTTCAGCTCAGGCCTGCGCTTGCTCAACGAGGATGGTGCTAGGGTGGAGGACGCCGACATGGTCCATGATGGCCAGAAGCTCTATCTGGTCGGGTGCGAGGGCACAGAAGAGAGCGAGTAGAAGGTGCGCCACGACGGGAGCGAAATAGGAAGAAGAATCATGTTCTTCCAGCAAAATTTGGCTGCTACCTTTTACGAACTGTCTAGTATTTATGTAGGAACTAGGATAGCATCCCAGATATGCGTGCTATTTTCTCAAGCTGATTGTTGTACCGATGTAGATATCAAACCGAAGAGGCGAAGACCAACCCTTTCTCACTGGTCTATAGATTATAAGTGATGAATGTAAGTGCAAATGAAATGTGAATGGAGATCTGAAAAAGCTGAGCTAATGTGAACTATTTCATTTTGCGGGAGACGAACCCTTGCCCGGGTACTCAGTTTGTCAAGTTAAAATGTGAGGAATTTGTTATACCCAAAAACTATGATTTTTTGTGGTTCATTTTCGCTAGTGCAGAACAACACACAGCTGACCGGCATAAACCCCACCACTGACCGGTTTTGTGCCCAGGAGAGGTTATGGGTCGATTCAGACGCAGACAACACCGGGATGGTAGTCGGGACCTGCTCGAGGAAATTACAAAAAACTACCACAATTGGGGCTAGATTAACGGTCAGTACCGATTGTACTAATTTTTTCAAAAATATACCAACACTGGGGTAATGGAAACGGCTGGCGCTGATAGCTCGTGTTAGGAGGTCTGACAAGGCAGGTCCACTGTCAGCGCAGACGTGGCGCTAACGTGGCGCAGACGGCCGTTAACGGCCGCCGTCTGGACCGCGCTCGTGTCTGGTCAAGACCAGCCCGGTCGGACGGCTCGGTCGGAACCCGACACTCACTCGAGCCCTGTCTTCTTCCTCCCGCTCGCTGCCGAGCTCCAGTCGCCGCCAGGGTCGCCGCCCTTCTCCGGCGTGGTTCTTCGGCTGCCATCGCCGTCGCCGTCGTCGTCGAGATGGTGAGCTGGAGCGACGGCGAGACGTCGAGCAACAGTTTTATCAGTTCAGAGGTAAGTCATTCATCCTCCATTGGGTTAGGGTTAGGGTTAGGGTTCCGATTTGGGGATTTCATGAAATCGTCGATTTAGCCTCGATTAAGCCTCGAATTCCTACTCTTTTGCTTCATTTGTAGTATCCAGAGGGGGGCTTTATTCCTCAATCGATCGAGGATCCAACCTGTGCGGCATTGCTTTGGATTCGACGTATGTTTCCTGTGTCCACAAGGAATTGCCAGAGCGATTCGTAGCTTATCTGGCGTGTGCAGTTAAGAATGTAAATAATTGCCATCCTTTAAGCGTCTGCATGCATGCATGCATGTCCACTGCATGTGATGTGATCCACACCGAACGTAGCCTCCCTCCTTATATGAGAACTGTGTTTGTTTTTGGAAATCCTTTGTTTTCACTGAGTTACTCCCTATGTTCCACAATGTAACCATTTTTAGCAAGCTAAACTGGGACAATAACACAAAAATGTCCAATGCAAAAATAAACATGCTAATAGAAATCTCAACTCTCAAGAGAGTTTGGAGAGCTGCGGTTACCCGACAAATTCAGGAGGCAGCGCCTACCACGAGCATCAATCATGTGATCATCTAGATGGTCTGTCCCGATGGCTACATAGCGTGTGCTAGTCCTGTAAGAATGAAAAGAAATTGAACACATAGTCAGAAGTACACCATAAGAAAACTCGGTCATACAACCATCTTATTTCGAATAGTTTGTAAGGTCTAGGTCGTCGGAAACACTAAACAGAAGAGACACCTCTTCCTACCGGTACGGTTAGCATGAGCCTCTAGAAATTCACCAAGGTATCGTGGCCCCGGGCAGCCCGGGCTACAACCCAGGTCTTGGCCCACGTAGTACATGTACACCTGTTGTTAATGTCACGGAAATTTTTGACCAGCATCCCGTGTCCTTGGTCAGAGCAAACGAGGCTAGTTTTTCAAGCCCAAAGCGAAATAGTCGTCCATGGCGGGCCTCTAGCAAGGGTGAGAGGAGGGGAAAGCCAAAGTGAAAACTGACGACCTCCTCTCGCCCTAAAGAGGGTTAGGTAACCCATGTCGGGAACGTTGAGGGGGATATGAGAAGGACATGATTGGACGATACCAATCAGCTGAATGGAAATATGAGGGAAACCACTGACAACACGCAGTGAAAAAAACTGAACAAGACCTCCACATCCTGTCAATTAATGGACAGCGTGGTCAGGAGTCCCATTATGATCGCTACCTACAATTATCTTGGCCAAGTTCACATTCACACTCATCAAAGACCTACTCGGATCACGTAGGCGGCACATATCCCGGAGCTCTCAACCAGAATAGATTCCCATGCATCGACGACCTTCTAGGTCGCGTGAAGGATACAACCTCACACTCAGAGACAGGCAAGACCTTTAAGATTCAAGTCATGCACACTGAACGAGACGGCAAGAGCTCGTCCCCTTGACGACCTACTCATGTCGTACAGGAACATGCTGCCTCTGCTTTTAACTTAAGTCGGGAAGACTTCATCCCTAATGAAATCAAGTCTAACGGTTAAAATAAAAAGGCATGCTACTCCACCAAGTTGGAGGCACGTGTTGCTCAGGAGACTCCCGTCAGATAAAAGACCTTCTCAGGTCCTAAAGGTAAACATGCTTCGAGAATTTGCGTGTTGCATTACTACCGTCTACCGATCTCTTTCAGGATAAGGACCATGTCAAGACCTAACACCATGGTCCAGGACAAAGTCGAGACCCATCATCCAGGTCTGGGACACCGTCACTAACCCAACCAGGTCGGGTAGAATTAAGCAAGGCCACAACGCCCTCAGACACTGCCATCTAGGTCAAAGAAGTCATCAAACCCAGCAGACAAAAGATCAATCTAGGAGAAAGGCGATTTCGTCAAGCACGTCAAGGATGTCCATCGCCTCATTAAAGGCACAAACGGGGGATAAGTGTATTTAAGACACAATCTTATGAACTTGCACCACTTCCAACTCACGACGTTGAAAGACTCACCTGGTCGGGTGGCCTACTTCTAGAAACTCCACCGACATGAAGACAATTTGGATACCCTTCACCGTGTTTTTGTTTTGTTTTGTATGTTTGTGTAGTAGGTTTTGTGTTGCTTTGTTATTTTTGACAAGACGGTGTGCAACCTGCAACCGACCTGGACGTCAAAAGTGTATCGCGTTGAGATATTTGAGTGTCGACTTTTATAAAACTGCCAACTCTTTTCTGCTTCATTACCCAAATCTTTTTTAAATCCCTTTATCATAAATAAAAAATACCACTTTTAAAGGAAATCTGGACAACATAGTGGTGTTCTCCGAGTTGGGAGTACAAACATGGTAGTATTGCGGGATTTGTATGCGGATTCATTTGAAATAAATGTCAGGAAACATAGCTCATAATGGGGAATTTTCCTCGCCATTGGCCGGCGGCGCCGACAAGTCGAGCCAATGCTCGCCATCCAACTCCGGCCGCCGCTACATGCCCCCTCTTCCACGCGTATCGCCTCCAGCTCCAGACGTAGCTGCGCCGCGCCGCCTCCCGTGCCGCCGCCATGAGCTCCGGTGCTGTGGCCGCCGTCAATCTCCGTGCGCAATCAGGGTGACCGAGCCACCCTCATGGGGCTGTCTTCCCCTACAATGGCCGCCCACTCCAACGATCTCCTCCAATCCCCGCCTCCATGCCGCCACGCGTCGGTTCCTGTCGGCAGCGGCTCCAGGGGGACGTCTGCGTGATCAGCTAGTAGTACATGTACACCGGCAGCAAGTTGATGTATGGTGATGTATTTTACTTTCTTTTTTTAAAGAACTCCTACTATCACCCCAGTTGAGTAATTTTTTTCATTTTTTTGGTCACCCAATCGAATTGAGCTCCTACTGGTTGTACTCTCTTAACTAGCCTTACTCTGTAAGAATTCAGAGAATAACTAGCCGGGCTGTGTACGATGAACAGAGAAAGTCAAGGAATCATCTAGTACAAATTTAGACATGTGTTCCTATCAACCAGGTAAGCACTGCACCCACTAGGAGGTACTACAGACATCGTCTGGCCAATGGGCTTTGTATGAGAGTTGGTACATGGCAGAATGACCTCATGTCTGTGGAAAAACAACCGAAATGTTCTTCATCAAGGACCAAATCAGAGCATCTAAAGGTCAGAGCAGATACGATGCAGGTAATCCTCCCTTGGATGCACCTAGATAGCTTTTCCTCCTGTCTTATGATTCGTTGCTTCGGTTCGGGTCAAACACTTGTACCTTCGAGGTTATCTTGTAACGCTAAGAAATTGCGGGGGTTGAGAACGAAAGCATTATGATAGATATGATATCTTAATGCAAATTGGACACCCATCAACTCATTCTGTTCTGCTACCCTTTTATTTTTTGCTCAAGTTTTTCAACAGGGAGTTGGTACGATGGCTACTTGTTATGTATTAATATTTTGACCAACTTCTTGGTGAAAAATATTCAATTGATGTCTCCTTCACTGCATTATATAACAACTGCAGTGCAAGAAGAGCTTCAGACCTTCAAGAAATGAGCAACTGAAAGCATTTCAGGGACACCGACGAAAACATGGAGCTTTCTCCATTGCTCATTCTCGTGTTCTTTGTTAACGTCCAGGCTTATGCTATTTTGACCAATCCGCGCGACAGTATGTGTTGTGTCACTTCTTCTTTCAGTCTCTGTTGCCAATTTGCTCATGTTGTTCATCTCTGCGTTTGCAGCAGCTGGCCTCAAGGGGATTGCAGAGTCCTGGAGCAAAAAACCATCAAGCTGGGTTGGCGATAACCCATGTCAAGATCACTGGACTGGGATAGTTTGCAACGGGAGTAGGGTCACTTCTATGTTAGTATATCAGCATCAGAAATTAAATATTTTGCTCCATTTACATGATGAACAATAATCACTCACGTTACATTGTTCTCCTGTGATGTCTGCTTTTCAGAAGACTGTCCGGTATTCTTGTAGGGCTTTCAGATGGACCAGGAACTCTTTCAGCGGGCATTTGGTCTTTGACAGAATTGCAGGAATTGTATGGCATCTGTATATGCACATATTTCTTTTCACAGCATTCAAAACAAACTTAATTTTATACCAACTGCAAGTGTACGTAGTATTTCCCCAGTGAGGGCCTCCTTCACAGTAAGGTTTTTGCGCCAAGCCAGGGCAAAGCAAAGAGGCGCAATCACACGTGGTGCAGTCCCATCAAGCCAAGCATCATTCCAAAACTGAGCAATGGAACCGTCTCCCAACGATATCTTGGTGCACGCCGCGAACAGGGCTTTGTCAGCCTGGTTACAAGGCGTCTCCGTGCCTACCCACGGTCGGTCTCGCTCAGTCCATCGGAACCATTCCCATCGCAAACGCAGTGCACGACTGAAACACTGCATATCTTTGATGCCCAACCCGCCAACCAACGTGGGGGCACAAATTTTCTGCCAGCTGACAAGGCACTGCCCACCTTTCGCTTCTTCGTCAGGAGTCCACAAAAAATTCCTGCGGATCTTATTGAACTTCTTAATCATCCACTTCTCGGCCGGGAAGACAGTTAGGAAATAGGTTGCCGTCGCAGTTAACACGCTGTTGATCAGTGCCAGCCGGCCTTTTCTGTTCATCAACTTGCCTTTCCAACCCTTCAATCTTCCCATAGCACGGTCAAAGAGAGGCTGGACTTCAATTTTTCTGGGTTTTCTGAAACCAAGAGGTAGACCCAAGTATCGACAGGGAAAGGCTCCCCTAGCTCCTCCAAAGTTCTGCAGGATGGAATCCAGATCGAGCCCAGCACAGGCCACCGGGTATGCCACACATTTCTCCAGACTAGTGTGTAGCCCAGAAGCATCTCCAAAAACTGCTGATATATTATGATGAGATAGTGGTGTGGGTTAAATCTACAGCTGATGATATCGACGCGTTGTGGTGTGGGTTAGTTGGTCTTTTAGTTGTTTTTGGCTTTCCTTTAAGTTCTAGTTGTCCTCCTGCGCGAGGCTGGCGGGTTCTGTAACATGAAGTGATAATTAGCTTGGTTTGTTTTCGTTGTTCTTGCTCTTTTATTGTAATCTGGGCGTCCCCAGGGCTACCTTGTATGAATGTTGCTTTCTTAAAGCAGGGCACTTGTTGCCTTTTCTCTAAAAACAAAGCCATACTCGGTTACGTGGACGCCACTCAGTTGGACCTCGCTCTGTATTAACGAAGACCCCGGGCAGCAGGCCCAGCAACCGTAGCTAGCAAGGCAGTCCGCAGTCAACTCTTTTTCGTACCGGCCCTGCACCTCCGGCGGCTAGAGGAGTTTCGCTCTTATTTTAACGGCAGCCGGCGTACCTCTGTTCCACACTTCCACCCCGTGCGGCAGCTGCAGTCCGTCCATCTCAGGTGCGCCGCTCTTCTTCTTCTTCTCGAATCCCAATCGACGCGTTAGATTTTCCTTCCTTGATGTCTGGGGTTACAGGAAACATGAAGGAGATCAAGCTGGGGATGACGACCAAGAAGGACGACAAGTTCGGAGAGTGGTACTCCGAGGTGCGTGTTTCCTCGCCTCCTCCATCCTGTCTAGTCGAGTCTTTGCTATGCGCTAGTTGGATCATTTAATTACTCCGAGTTGTTGTGTGTCCAGGTTATTCTTAACAGTGAGATGATCGAGTACTATGACATCTCTGGCTGTTACATCTTGAGGCCATGGGCGATGGAGATCTGGGAGCTGCTCAAAGTGAGTTATCTATCCTACCAAGTTCGATCAATAAGTCGATCCTTAGTATTTTCCAATTTCCCCTTCTTTGGACTGTCATCCAAGGCTTGTTTTCTCAAGCACATGCCGTACCTTATTTTTTAGTGATTTTATCGTACGTGGTGGTTAATTTGAACTTCACTTTGTCCAGATCGACATTTGATATTGAGTTACGAACCCTTTACACCCTGAGATATGTGATTGCCATGTTTATTTAGACAGTATTCAGCTATGTGCGTGCTGTCTTGTTTTCAACTGTTGCTATGTCTGCTTTCTAGGTGGAAAGCCTCTACAATCAGTAGCTCCTGACTTAGCTGTGTAGATTAATATTATTTCTTATTATTTCTAACTGGAAAGCCTCTATTATCAGCACCAGTACTCACACTGTTTGTTATTATTTTAAAATTACGGTAGCTCCTGTTCCTGTTAGTAAAGGCTGTGTCTTCTTTTTGCAGGAATTTTTGATGCAGAAATGAAGAAGCTGAAGATGAAACGTTGCTATTTTCCTATATTTGTTACTGAGAATGTTCTGCAGAAGGAGAAGGACCACATTGAGGGCTTTGCTCCTGAGGTGTGCTTTTTCCTCTTGTCCCTTACATTCAGGTTCAGCTCTGTATTTTGCATATTGTTGTCGAATACTACTCACATGGCAGTGATTCCATCCGTGTGGTTAACAATTGAAAGAAAAAGAACCTGCATGGCAATGATGCTGGAAAGTGAAATTGTTTTTCATTTCCTTATTTGGGCACAACTTGGAATGGTTTTAACTGAAAATATGAGCTTTCAGAATCATGTAAAGGATGCCATGTTTCCTTATTCTGTCTTTTTCTTTTGGTTAGATGTGATGTAACTGGACCTGAGTCACTCATATTCATTCTTGAAAAAACTTGCTGCACAGTTCTCGTAACAAACTCACTCAGACCCTTAGTTCTTTGTGAAGCTGTTGTCCTAATAACCCTTGTCTTAAACTTCTGCTCGATACTTTATCTATTATTTTACTGCTCATTTCTCAGTTATGTCACAAAAATATAAGTGACTTATTTGTTTGTTTTCCAGGTAGCATGGGTTACTAAAACAGAAAATCTGAGCTGGAAGCTCCTATTGCAATCCGTCCTACTAGTGAGACGATAATGTATCCATACTTCTCTAAATGGATAAGAAGCCATCGAGATTTACCTTTGAAGTGTAACCAGTGGTGCAATGTTGTTCGATGGGAATTTAGCAATCCAACTCCTTTCATAAGGTAGATTATTGTTTGATCGGCCATTAAGTTTGTCTACGCACTTATCCCATTCTGTATATCTTCTGTAGTGTCTGCAAGACTGCCAATTTTATCTCACTAGTGCCACAATGACTGATTGCTTGCGGTGAATGCAAAATAGCTGTAGCAAATACTACAGTCAACATTAGGATGTTGTGCCCTGACAGGAATGAAAAGGGCCAAAGGAACATTGGAAAATGAAGCTCATGCAACTTGGAATTTCTCTGAATTGTTACACCGTGGCTACTTTATAAATTCCAACATGGTAGTTAGTATGTGTATGGTATTTGTAACACTCACCAATCATAGCGTTCTTCTGTTATACTAGCAATCTGATGCTAATTAACTCAAAACCATGATGCTTTCATAAATTTTTCTCCTCAATATATTAAAGTAATAAAACAAATTCCATCACCTTGTGTTTCTGGAAAGTTGCAGGATGACACATCCATCAGACCTTATTCCCACATAATTGTTTCTCACTTTCTGCCTGAATTTAACATTCTGCAACTATTCTACTCAGGAGCCGTGAATTTCTTTGGCAAGAAGGTCATACTGCTTTTGCGACTAAAGAGGAGGCAGATGAAGAGGTATTACTACTTATTTCTGCACTTATAGTTGGTTTTCGTAAACTTTTTTCTCGTCATTTTCATCAAGAAGAAAGAGCTAAGATAGTGCAAAGGTTTGTTGTAAATAAGTGTATTGAATTTGTATTAATAGTAATTCTGTTGTGTACTAGTGGCGCTGGGTTGGTTTTATCTAGCTAGTACGAATTATAAAGGGAACATAGTGCTAGTCCGAAGTAGTAGCTGATCTAGAATAGTTTACGAAGTTATAAGATATTAGACGTCTACTGTCGATAAGTTTTTCTCTGTTAATTCATAAACTATATCACTAGAAGGTAGAACTCATAATGTCACTTTTATTCCTCAATTTTTTTTTTGAAGTTGTTTCGCCCAAGAACTACTTGAATGAGTCTCTGATGTATGGATGACACACTTTAATTATAGTTGTCTTTGATAAAATGATTCTATGCAAGACTTACATGTGGAATTTCAAATGAACACAATTTTACCAGGTTCTCCATATATTGGAACTGTACCGAAGGATATATGAAGAATTTTTAGCGGTTCCAGTGTCCAAAGGGAGGAAAAGTGAGATGGAAAAGTTCGCTGGTGGACTTTATACGACCAGTGTTGAGGTACTGATATGAGAATCTTCGCAGCACTTTTGCTACGTCTACTTTTCTTAATGCTATCCTAGCAATAAGGCAAGTGATTTCTTTATTTTCAGGCGTTTGTTCCAAACACTGGCCGTGGTATACAAGGCGCAACTTCACATTGTCTTGGTCAAAACTTTGCTAAGATGTTTGATATTAGTTTTGAGAATGAGGATCGTAAAAGGTCTTTGGTGTGGCAGAACTCTTGGGCATACTCGACCCGCTCGGTAATTCTTATTTTTGTCTACTTGAAATGGATTTCTTGCTGGAATTCTCTTCTTGGTTTACCTTTTTTTTCTTGAACTCTGAATGTTGGGCATGGCAATGCTCGTGTTGTATACTCGTATTGTCTAACCTGCTTAGACATCTTGTTGGTTAATGTAAATTTATTAAGAAGAGTGTACTATTTAAGACAACATGTGGAAAAATAGTTACATGGTATTAATGACATACATGTTGTTTATTCTCTACATGAATAGCTACTATTGTTTTTTTCAAAATTATCATGTTACCATCGCCAAGCATTCACATATGAATATGCCGAAACTGAAAAGGTAGGTAATGCTGGTATACATCTAGGGTGTATTTTTCACAAACAATATATATATAGTATATTTATATTATAATTGATCTGATTTTGGACTATTAACCTAAGTTCCGTACTGTTAGCTACTCCCGCCGTTTCTAAATTTAAGATGTTTTACTTTTTCTAGATTCATACACACACACACACACACACACATATATATATATATATATATACATATATATTTATCTAGACACATTATAATGTGTATGCTCACTCATTTTAGTTTGCATCTAGTTAACATGTGAAACATCTAAAAACATCTTATATTTAGGAACGGAGGAAGTAATAGTTTGGTTCATCATGTTCAGAATTTAGTGCTCTTTTGATGGTTTTTGGGGAGGCTCTTTTGGTGCTAATGAAAAGGGTTGGCAACAACCATCTACGGTAGTTTGACAATATCATTCGGTGCTATATACTTTGTAGAAACTATTGCACTGTACATTGTTATGTGTCTGGAATACACCATCTGATGGTTCCACCTAAATTACGTTTTCATGTGTAATATATTTAGCACTTGTGCTCTTGCAGATTGGGGTGATGGTGATGACACATGGCGATGATAAGGGCTTAGTGCTACCACCAAAGGTGGCTCCTATCCAGGTCATTGTCATTCCTGTTCCATTCAGGGATGCGGACACGATGGCTATTAAAGGTGCATGCGAGTCGACCGTTTACACTTTAAACCAGGCTGGGATTCGAGCAGACTTGGATGCCCGTGATAACTACTCGCCTGGATGGAAATATTGTCACTGGGAAATGAAAGGTGTTCCCTTGAGAATCGAGATAGGTCCAAGAGATCTGGCGAACAATCAGGTACATTGAGTTGTCAGCATTCAATTTATTTACTTGTGTACCAGTGATCATCACTATTCTGGCTATTGACTCTCGATCGCACAGATTAATTTTTCACATAAGTTGTATGTTTTCATTTTCTCTCTAGTATTTCCAGCAAAAATAACCCTAAAGCTGGAATGTGGAAGGAAAAACACTTTCTGAAAAACGTAAGATTAAAACCATCTTGAAATATTAGATTTTCTCAGCTGTTTTACCATTTTTATCTTGTGGTAGAGGATTTGCTGTTGTCTTCGTTTCTTATAACTAGCACAGGGCCCTCGCAAATGCGAGGGCACCACTTGTAGTTTTTCGATTTTTGGTTATATAATTTGGTGTTATAAAGATATTTCTTTCTTGTGTTTACCTTATTTGTTATAAAATATGTATTGTTCGGACATGAATGCTATCTTGAACTCATGAAGTTTACCTTTTTATTGTGTTAATGATTAAATTGTAAAGAAATGAGGTTGAAGAATTTTTGCAAAATAATGAGTATATTAACAAAAAATCCGATATCTTATTTATATAGTCAAAGGTGAGGTGTGCATGCTCGCTAGATGAAATTTGGCCTTTGCCTGAAGCTTAACGAACTCATACTAAAAACATGATATCTGAGTTTTTATTCTTGATGGAAAAAAGTTTCAGTATTTTCAAAATAAAACATTATGTTGGTAATATGTTGCATGTATTATGGTCCTAGGATTAAAATAAATATAATGTAACAAAAAATAAAGTTTCTGAGCACACGTAAATTTTGTACTGGTAATATGTTTTTGTGTTTCTTTCTTGTTGATCTATGGGTGTGTATATCTACTTAAAGCGAATGGATCAATGTTATTAGCCTTAATTTTTGAATGAAATTAATAGCAGAGTTCCTTCTCTCTTTATCATCTTATTTCAGCCTCTTTATCTCATATTCCTCAATTTTCTCGATGAGGTCTTACTAATGGGTTATTCTTGGGTATGACTTGTCAAGCCATATTTGGTATAACACACGTTGAACCCTACCTTTGCACATTATAGCGGGTGAGACTTGCGACCAAAAGAAATATGGAGAGGACAGTCAAATCCCCACAGAACATTAAATGTGCTAAAAAGGACTAAATTTGGACAAACATGACATCCATTTTTATCGATAAACTATTTTTTTATTTTTTCTTTCTCCGAAAGTTTTTCTGCTCACTTACTCGCTTAAATTAGTTCTCACTGGTTACTTAAACCCCACACCAAGATTGTTGTTGATCCAATATTAGGTTATTTTTCTCAAACCAACCAAATTGTTGGCGGAGACCCATCTAGTTAGATTGATTATTTGAAAATATGGATGTCACAGTCATCGGTCCCATGCCATAGACAGATAAGTCGAATCCATTTTTAGATGTCTAATCATGTTATTAGATGGTCATATAGGTACAATAACCCTACAACATCCACACAAATTTTATTTCAGAGGTTGCGTAAACCAATTAAAAACTTCGCGGGAGATAGTATAGCGAGAATGTTTTTTGAGCAAATAGGAGTAAAAGATTAAATTATTGAAAACTGGAGGCTTGCGACTCCATGATTACAGACATTTTGATGTCACCCTCGTAAAAAAATGTTATCCTCATCACAAACTTGCTTTCAGACAAAATTGGTAAACAAAACACGCCACATGTCTCAAAATATATAACATTAAGAATTTAAAGTTCAAGTATATGCATAAAAAATAGCTTGGATATTTTTGTAAAGTATTTTTCATGATGGATCTGATGCATGTTTTTATCGAACACATGATAATTCTAAATGATTTATTATGAATTAGCAATCACAAACAGAGATGCTCGACATCACAAATTTTAGAAAGTGATGTATTTTGGAACAAAGTGTCTATGAGTCAATATCTATATTCAATATTCAATCAAACTATTTCTTACACATGTCGAGATAAATTTATGGATTTATATATGTGCTTGTTAAGTTCTGATTGCTTAATGACAGGGTCCATACACGACACTTGTCTTCTCACATGATCTGTATCAAACAGACTACGTGACTAAGTATTTTATATTAAATCTTAACCATAAATTTCAGATCCAACTAACACGATAATTTTGATGATGTGGCCTAACGTGGTGGCTCTATTAGGAACCCCGTATACTGAGCGCTCAAACATATTTAGAGCTTCACACATCTCTTGTATTTTAATATCTCGAACAGACACTTCTCCTTCTCACGATCCCCTGTAAACTTTTTTAAATACAAAACTTTCTGATAAAATTGTTTTGTTACATTAAATTAATAAGCTTAATATGAAAATTTTGGATTTAATTTGAATTAGATAAGATTTGAATTAAATATCTTGTTTTATATTTCAGGGGAGAAGCCCCCATTCAAAATATTCCTGTATATTTTCCCCATAGACAAAATCATTTTCTAAAAGTCAATTTCATGTTATCTAAACCGAAAAAAGCAATTAATTCTTCATAGGATGGCCCAAATTATACAAGTTCAATTCCTTTTTCCTTGCTCTTTTTTTTTCTTAATGGGCCGAATTCTTTGGCCCATCTTTCTTCTCTTTTTTCTCTCTTTCTCCACCCGCATGGGCCGGCCCACCAAAGGCACCTGGATCTGTTCAGTTCGATCGATGGATCTAACAGGAAACGTGTGTTTCCAGACGTGAGGGACGTGTGTTTCCAGACCTAATTAAAGTTGTACGTAACGTAATTATTTTTAATCTTAACCGTCACAACTAAAATCAACGGATTATATAATTCTAACCGATGTGGCTTAACGTGGTGTTTCGAAAAACTCTCTCGTTTTGCTTTTAGTATATAATAGATTCCGGAAAGGGTATTTAAAAAAATCGGGGTGTGATTCACATAGTTTTGACGAGAACAACAGTACATTCAAGTGGATCTTCTGTTTTAAAATAAGCTGCAAGAGCTTATTTCTCCTGTTAAAAATAGGTTTGATGCCACTAGTCCGTGATATCCTTAGTTCCTTACACACTTGGTGGAACTGTTTGCTGTTTTGTTATATCATTTATTTTGTCTTGCCTAAGTAGTAACAAAATTATTGCACCCGCCTACTGGCGTATCTTCTCTAGTTACTAAATGTGCCCCTTTCAGATTTGTACAGAGTTAACAAGGATTTACTTCATCTCGAGTTTAATTCAGTGACCGTAGGTTGAAATATAATCTTTTGTCCTTCCAGGTGCGCATTGTTCGGAGAGACAATGGCGCCAAGGTTGATATCCCTTCGACTGATTTGGTTGAGCATGTAAGAGTGCTACTGGACGGAATTCAAGACAGCTTGTTTGAAAAAGCCAAAGAAAGGAGAGATGCTTGCACTGTAGTCATCAACACTTGGGATGAATTCGCAGCAGCTTTGAATGACAAGAAGTTGATCTTGGCTCCATGGTGTGACGAAGAGGTATCGGAAGGCCTTTTCTGCATCTATCTATTACATTCCTTTCCCGGACTGAACTTTCTTAGCAACAAGTGTTAGCTAACAAGAGTGAACAATGACTATGGCGCACAAGTTTGTGTCCCATGCGCTTTCTGTACACAAACTCCATGATATATCGCAAAACAAACAATTAGAAACATTAGTACTTCAAATTTTGAAAAACAAACGTTCAGTTTCTGAAACTGAGCGATTAACTAATTGTTAGTTTATCTGTTTGTATGTAGCATTTGACTCCTGTGTTGGTTTCCACCTCGCATGTTTCTCATACAGTTTCATGATTTTGCTGCAGGAAGTCGAGAAGGACGTGAATGCCCGGACGAAAGGCGATCTCGGAGCCGCCAAAACATTGTGTACTCCATTCGACCAACCAGATCTTCTAGAAGGTACGGTATCAGACACCTAGCATGCATGTGAAGGCTTTTATATATTTTGCTATATGCTTTTGTTGCATGCTCGTGGCTCTCACCTATACGTGATGTTAAAATTCAGGAACTGTGTGCTTTGCTTCTGGAAAGCCTGCGAAGACGTGGTCGTTTTGGGGTCGCAGCTATTAATCTAGCTGGTAACACTGCGGTTTTCGCCATCCATCTCTTTTGGCAAAGCCATTGGTCTTCTGGGAGTTGAAACCTGCGGAGATGACACGTATGGATGATTTTAATTAGCATGTGGTGTTTTACTTCTCATGTAAATTCTCACATCTTACATCTCAACAGATCTACCATGATGAATTTATTCACATAATTCAAAAAAGATGAACGGTTTGCTCTCAGAGTGAAGAAAAAAAAAGGTGAATTCTTGCATCTGAACGTTGACCATTGGATCTTGCAAAACTTTTTTTTTTTTTTTTTGAACAAGTGCAAAACTTCTTGGTCAAATCAGGACTACATAGTAAGCCCAATTTGAAATTATATAGGGGACCTTTAGTTTGTGTAAAATGTTTTAGGGAAAGAATTGGTGACTGAAAAACTAGCATCTTTGAACCAGTCATAGGGAGGAACGTTTCTTGTGGTACATCATTAAAACTGTCCACGAAGTTAGCAACAATTACCCATCACTGCCACCGTTAAGTGAAAAAAAAAAGGATCAGCCCCGAAGCAACGAAATCCTCACGCAGACCTCTGCTCCTTGGCTCCTTGCACGCTGCCTCCTCCCCTGATGTCTCGCCCTTCCTCGCCAACGCCTAGCTAGCTCACGTACCGCTAGGAGATTACCTCCCCCATCCTCTCTAGACCGGTCCACTTCTACCCTCCCTTGGCGTCGCCTCTCCCGAGGCCCCCTCCCCGTCAGCAACCGCCCGCCGGTGCCGTTGCAGGAGCAATTCAAAACAATGACATAGCTGGCGGTGTGGGCTTCGATGAAGAGGCCCTCGTGGCGGCGGCGGCCGGTGAGGAAGGCGCAAACAGCGGCGCTGCGGCAGCCGGTGGCCGCGGCAGGAGACGGCGGTCAGACATAGATACCACCCGCAAGGCAGCAAGGGGCATCAAAGTATCCAAGCACAACTCAAATCCAGATCTTGGAGACCGAAGGGGGATGCACGGTGATGCAGAGAGATGCAGCGTTTGTCTCTGCATTGTCCGTAGTGACCGGCCAATTATGAAGCCGAGACGCGCTTTTCATGGCGATAGATAGGCGGCAGGCTGCTGCTGGTCCGCAACATACAACGCGGCTGGAGGAGCTTCAACTTATTCGAGGCCGCGGATTTGGGCGACACCGGCGGACGATGGTCCGAGATGGCGAGTTTGGCAGGCGACGAGGCAATGTTCGCCGGCAGTCACGGCTAGAGGGCCCTGCATACGGCGTCTCGCTACGACAGTGGAATGCGAGGGAACCACATCAACGTCGCCGGCGAGACGCTGCACTTGGGGATCGGCGACAACCCAGCCAGTTTTGGTGTCTACGACATGAGCAGCAAGACCATCTTTGACATTAGTCTGTCGTACGGTCCATTCGTCGAGGCCTGCAATCCCACGGGTCATGGCTCTTTCCGTCCACTGCTGATCAGTAAGCATATGTATATTTACTATAGCATGTAATGGATCCTCTGCCCGGCTGCAAGAATTTTTGCCAGTTCCTGCAGTACATAATCACAAGGTACGCTATGCCTAATTGAGTCTTTGAACCAATTAGATTATAGTCTTATACTCCCTCCGTATCAAAACATAAAACTTCTTTACTATTTTCTACACACATGTATATAGACATGTTTTAGTGTAAGGTTTATATGAATCTTGCACTAAAACATGTCTAGATACATGTGTGCAGAAAGTAACTAGAAAGACTTTTTTTATACGGAGGGAGTAGCTTACTTGTCTGCAGTTCACAGTTACAATTGAATGTACGCAAAAGAATTAAGGAATCATGGATCCTGACAACTCCACAATGTTTAGATTTCCTGGACATTTTTCCTACTGCATTAAACTTATGGGTTTATGTCTTTTCTGCTTGCTTGAAAATTCAAGGAATTGTAAGTTTATCTCTGTTCAAACTTTGATGTGATCTAGGAAGTATGATGTATCTCCCTAAACATGAGAAATATGTACTTCTTATGCGTATTTCAAATAATTCGTACACGCACAACATTAGAAATAGGGACGGTTAATTAAGAGACCACTTGAATATGAGAAATTCTTTCACATTGACTCTCTGATTGTTCCACTGGAAGAACGAAGTCATGATATTGCTAATGGTAGAAGGTTCACGAAACCAAATTACAGTGACTGGAAAATTGGGTCACACTATATGGGCAATCGGTTTTAAACGGCTAAACAAAATAATGTGTTAAAAAAGATTCAGATACAATAGATAAGAAGACCTGATCTGTCCACTCAGTTTGTAGTCTTAAGATATATTTTTTCTATTCCGTTACAACGCACGGGCACGTTTGCTAGCAAATACTAACACCTCATGTCGAAGTTCATGTAATTTATGTGTTGACATATGAAGGGGTCTTCTATTCACCTGGTTTTGCATATGGTCAAGAAATCTAGCCCCGTCATTAAGTTTTTTATGGTCTTACATTTTCACTCCATATATTTAGAAAGGAACTACGAATAGAATAAATAAAAATCTAGGCGAGCCAATCCATATACGAGCTTTGAAACAATGATGTAAAAATTAGAAATCAACCAAAAGATTTCCAAATAAAAGCATCACATACTAAATGACTAATCTATTCCTATCACTATATTGCGGTGGCGATGTGGCTTTTTGCACGCATGGTCGCTGAACCATGGAACATTTTTTTTTGGGAGGAACCATGTATTCATTAATCGAAAATCAAGTTACATGAAGCAACACACATGGAAACTAAAAGACAGAACGGGATAAACTGATTATCCTGAATTTGCAGATAAAATCCTAAGAGATCGAGAAATACAAATGATCCCTAGGTCTAAAACCATAGGACAACGGGCCAAGTTACACAACCGAGTGGGCGATGGCGGAGATTATGCGTAGCCCATCTGACCTCCATCAACTACGGCAGGAGAGCTCGACGACGTGGTGGGGATTGACCAGATGGTTGACGAATCAGATCTCAACAAGCTTTCATTTCCTCAAGTATGTTGTCAAGGAGGCGCATGCACTCACCCTCCCATTACTCCTCCACGAGGCTGGCAAAGACTACGTCGGCGACTACTCGGTTCCCAGAGGCTCTCGTGCTTGGTGAATGCATGTGCGATCAATAAGGACCGAGATGCGTGGAAGAACCCTGATACCTTCCGTCCGACGCAGTTTATGCTTGTGGAGGAAGAGGCCTAAGGGCTGGACCTCAAGGGGCGGCTGCTATGAGTTCTTACCGTTTGGGTCCGGTCGGTGCTAGCGCTTGCCCAGCACAGGGCCTCGGCCAGCTCGCGCACGGGTTCAACTGGGAGCTGCCTGATGGCATGAAGCCGTCGGAGCTCAACATGAGCAACTTTTTCGGCCTTACCGCACCGCATCGCCACAAGGCTCTATGTCGTGCCCATGACCTTCTTACCTGCCCCTTCTGAGTAATGTACCGTCGTGGATCTAGCATACACACATTGTAATTTGACGTGCAAAAACATTGTGTAACCTATCTTTACAATTAAATGGGAGTTGGTCGTGTAACCGAGCGAACCATCGTTTCTTACCCGTTCGATCGCTAGCGAACCACCTCACGATTCCCACCAGGAGACCTAGCGCTGAATAGGCTCTCTCCCTTCCCTCATCAGCCTCAGATCGGTGGTCAATACAAATAAATAAATCAATCAATCAAACAAATCAATAAATCAGTGTTTCTTTCCTTAAAACGGCGTACGCGAATACAGATTTCAGCTAATAACAATCTCCCGGCTCATCGTGATGACTTGCCTCTCCAGTCTGGCAGCCGGCAGCTCGTCAGCACGACTTGCCTCTCCGGCGGCCGGCAGCTCGTCATTCGTCACCGGATCGCTGCAGCATTGAGCCTCTCCAATGGGCGGCTTCTCGTCATCGTCACCAGATCGCTGCAGCAGCCGGCAGGTCGTCATCGTCACCGGATCGTGGCAACACGACTTGCCTCTCCAGCGGCCGGATGCTTGTCACCATTTTTTCCGGCTTTCATCTGTTTAGAGCAACACACGTCAAATAAGGTACACACTGATCCGGGTGATCTGGTCATTTCCAACCAATATACTATGCAGTTCCAATCGGAATCAGAAAAGGCTAGACCACTTGCATTGACAATGAGTCTTCATTCGTACCAAGCTTGTTCAATGTACATGCTGGCAATAATAAAGTCATAATGCGCATAAACTCTCATATGCTAGAGGATCCGATGCAACAAATACATTGTAAATCTTTGCAATGTGATATAACACAACCTAAGCATGCAGATGCAGTTTCGAATATGCAATGGATAGCAAGTCTCCCACACAACCTAAGCATGCAGGTTTGCTTGGAGACTAAAGCTTAGTATTTTGGGGAATCTGACAATCAGCTTAGTGATTAAATCATCAGTGATAACGTAAATACCAAGTAGGCTCTATATACAATCCACATAATTGTTGCAGCCCAGATGTTTTGAGATCCTCTTCTATTTGATTGAACTGAAACCGGGGTCCTCATTGCAATTACAATTTGCAGTAGCAAGCTGCCTAAAAGGATGTACTTCCAGTGACAATTACAGGGTTTCATAGTAAAAAAGTGAAATGCCATTAACAATTTGTAATTGTAAGAGAAAGGCGATTACTCACTTCTGATATGAACAGCCGCTTCTGCCTGGTACTAAATTCGTTCAGCTAACCATTCTTCCAGCCGCTAAAACTCTTCCATAAAGTCTCCAAGAAGTAAACATATACTCAGAGCACTTATGCTGCAACTAACAAAAGCTTTACTATTTCAGAGCGGAATTCTGGAATTGCCTCCATGAACTGAGCTGACATTGTCGGTTTAATAGTATCTAAGCTTAAACATATTGTTCTTGCATTTTTGCCTCCGTACCTTTTTAAAGTTCTTATTACCTGTACAGGATGGTACCTTTGACACCTGTATGATATATAATTATCAGTGTTGAGAAAGAGCTGCAAACACTTCTTTTATTCACTGGTGGACCTTCTCGTCATCAATCTTTGCAAAACATTGTAAGGAGTTTCTTCATTCTGCCTAGCAGCATCCACTAAAAAAATTCAGCTCCACTTGTGTTGGATTCATAGTATTTTTTATCTATAAAATGTTCAGCTCCACTAGAAATTGTGTTGGTTTCATAGTATTTCGTATTTTTTATCTGTAAAATAATTATCCTAGATTCCAGGAGGCAGATCAAATTAAAAAGGCAATGCGGCCAACATCATGTGCCAACAGCAGGAAATATTTTGTGATCCAACACCTACCAAACGAAATCATTTACCAATATAAATAGAGGTTACCTTTTTGTGTTTCCTCGCTGATCAACCTTCAAAGCGGCATCGATCTGCCACCACGACGAACTGGCAACAAGGTATGACCCCTCGCCAAGGCTCTGCCGCCATCTATCCCATCCGTCAACGCTGCTTGGGGACAGCGGCTGCTGCTGCGTAACCCGTCGCAGGGGGGACTTGGCGGGCTGGGGCAGCGTGGGAGAGTAGGCGGCGTCCTATCTCGATGTGCGCCGGTTGGACCGACGGGGCCGGAGTTCAGCACCGGCTCGGCCGTGTAGGTGACGGGGGCGCGTGGGAGTTAGTGGAGGGGGCACAGGATCTGAAGATGGCCGGGCGGCGCCGCGCTGGAGGGCGGCCAGCGGCCGGAGAAGCGGAGCAGGGTTATCTCACCTCTAGAAGGGGAGCGGTCCGGAGCCAGGGATGGGCAGCGCGTCTCTAGCGTGGTGTCGATCAAGGTGCTGTCGGCGGTTCCATTATTTCCACATCTCCTCTCCGTAGCTCCCTCCACGCTGCCATGAATTCCGGTCGGGGGACACAGGCTACAAAAAAGTGTATTATTCATGGATTTAGATTCACTCATTTGTCATTTTTTCCAGCCCAGAATATATCGAATTTTGGATTGAATTTTGCACACTTGTAAATTAGCTATATCTAGATATTTTTGTCTGATATTTTCAAAACTTTAAATACGAATATTAACTTTTGAAATATTCTTAAACATTCGATTTATTTTCGCTCTTGTAGATCATGAGTGGGATATACATAGATATTGACGATCCTCCAAAAACCCTAACGACATAGGCCCTGATATGTTCTTGGTGCGAGCGGCCGAAAACACATCGAGTTTTACACAATCAATGGAGGTGCATATAGAGAATGTATTTTTTTCAACAAATATGTGTTGTACTACCGCATATAAATTATTCTTTTGTTTTATGTTTCGCTTTTGTAGAATATTGTGCGACTATATTTTTCAACCTTGTGAAGGTTCATGTGTATTATATTGGTATATGTTGTACGAAAAATTGGGACCGTAGCAACGCACGGGCATTCAACTAGTTTGGTTTGTTTCTAACTTGAGCTCAACATGGTCTTTTTCCAATAGTAACGCTCGCCAACTGTCTGTTTTGTAACCTATTTGATGATGTAATGGAAACATGGTTCTTGTTTCAGATTTGGTACCTAACTGCATGTTGATTGTGCTTGGGGACATACTAGTATAGAGCGACCCGGACACAGGTCAAAACCCTAATCAGCAAAGGAAAAAGTTTCTCTTGCCCGTTGAGTGTACTAAGTCTTTCGTTCACCAGCTACCCAAAGCCAAGGACCCCCAGCTACCAAATCTGAAACAAGAACCTGTATTTACGCAGTGGCTGATCCTCTCCCGAACACAGGAGAAGAGGTGGGTGGTCGGACCATATACTCGTGACTGCCGCAAGCGAGTATGGTGGATACATCACCTCCCACGAGGGAGGGATGAATACACAATCTAGTACGTTGCGCACTGGATTGCGCTGCTTATTCGTCCCGGTGAAACAGGCCCTACACTAGGAGGAACAATCATTTACATTTTCTGACTCTATGGTACAACAGGCCGCAGAAATAGAGAACTCTCCTTTTTTTTCCATTCTCCCACCTCAATTAAGTGTCATAGCAACATGCCACTGGAATGCCCTCTAGCCGGTAGCCACTTCCATGCCTACCGAGGCCATTAAGCTCCTCAAGGGTGAAATCGAATGGTTTCTTGTATGTCCACAAATTAAGTCAACTCTCTCCTGCCGCATGTAGTTTTTTAGTCCAACCGCCAGGTCGTCCAATGAAATTGCTTACTTTTCACGGGTGTGAATTCAAACATTGATTAGATAGTTTCCATGCTTTTGATAAAAATATGAGTTGGTACCCGAATGAAAGTCGTTAAGCAATCAATCCAGTGATGACCTCGCCAGACCAGGAAATGTAATAAACTTTGGAGGATTGTAATAAACTTTGGAGGAACCTGTCACAGCCTCTCTTGTTTTTTTATGGGAAAGGATTGTAATCGTCCGGGGGATCGCGCGCTCGTGTCCCCCGGGTCGGTCGCGTGACACGTGCCCCCTTGACCCACGTCCTCGCTCCCATCTCACCTGACTTCCTCAATCTGTTTTCTCTCTCCTCCCGTCCTGCACGTGATGCTCTCCTTCCCTGGTCGCTCCTTCCCTCCCGTCACCGGCCGCTACCGCCCCTCCACGACCACCCGCGCCGGCACCGCTGCTGCCGTGGGAGAAGGGCCAGGGGACGCCACTAGAGCGACGACCCGGCCGCCGCGCGGAAGTGGCGCACCGCCGCCGGCACCGCCGATGGCTGCCAACAGTGCCTCCTCATGTCGGCTGGCGCCGCCCCTCCCCGACCTCCCACGCCGGCGCCACCCCTCCAGGCCTCCACGACCTCCCGCACCGGCGCCGCTCCTCCCCAATCTCCTGCATCGTCCTCGGCCCGTGCCCGAACAGCCCGAGCCACCGGCATCTCGACGAGCTTTGCGCCCGACGTCGTCCTCGGCCCCTCCCGCCGTCGTCGCCATCCTCACCTTGAGCGCCCAATTACACTGTGAGGGGAACAGCCGGGGATGCTCTGCAGCGGGGGATGCTCTACAGCCGGAGCAGCAGCGCCCTGCAGAGGCCCGGCCATGGACGCCGCGCGGGGCAGCAGCAGCGCGAAGGCCGCGACCAGGCGCCCATGTGCTCCTATGCTGTCAAGTAGCCCGACGGATGCTGCCGGAGGTGCTTTCCGTTGGTATTGCTACCATAGGTGGTGCGCGGTGCTACCATCGAAGGTCGTCGGTGCTACTATCAGTGGTGGGCGGTGCTGCCATCGGAGGACCTGGCCGGAATTTTGTTGCTACGATACTGTAATTTTTATATTTGTTTTTTGCTGCAATAGTTTCGTGGTGTTGCTAAAATAGCACCTTGTTTTTGCTACAAGGTCTGTGCCCATGTCTGATTTTTTGCACCGCACGTTTTATGAATTTGCATTTCAAGAAATTTTTTTTTGCTACAATTTGTTCTGCTGTTTTGCATTTTAAGTCTTATCAGAGAACCTTGCCGGAAGAATTTTGCTACGATGCTGCAATATAACAATTTTTTTGCTATTATTGTTTTGTGGTCTTGCTACAATAGAACAAAACATTTGCTACGATGTCTCCGGCGAGGTTTTCGGCGATGTCTCCAGTGATGTTTCAGGCAAAGTCGTTTTTGCTACATTAGTACATTTTTGTAGCTACGAAATCTCTGGCGAGGTCTCCGGCGAGGTCTCCCGCGAAGTCAGTCTTTTCATTTTCTATTTTATGCATGAACCGTTTTTGCTACATAGGGAGCAAAAGCGGGTAATTATTTGCTACACGGTAGCAAAAGTGGGATTTGGTGCGATTTTTGGTCAGTGAGAGGGACACGTGTCGGCAGGGGGACCCGGGGGATTTTTCCCCCAGATCCCCGGGGGACGCCTAGCGCTGTTCTTTTTTTATCTCTGCTTTTTTTTTGCGAAACACAATACAACGTAGACGCTCACATACACGCGCATACACTCACCCCTATGAACGCACACACCCATACCCTACCCCTATAAGCACCTCCGAGAGACTGAGCCGGCGGTTGGGTCTTGAGATTGACGAAGTCACCACGGGCGCCTCGCTGTCGACGGGAACGTCACCTCCCACTGAAGAATATTCCGCCTAAATGAGAAACACCAGCGTCAAACCTGGGTTTGAACTCTGGTGGGATAGGGGTACAACCACCCTCCTAACCATCTTGCCACGGGCAAGTTTTTTTTTTTTATCTCTGCTAGAAACAAAAAAAAAATGATATAGAAACAGCCACAGGCACATATGATCGATGTAACGCATCATCAAAATCAATAATTCTACGTCCAGCCATCACTTCCCTATCGAGTCGATCGATCTCCACCGTTGTTTCCATGAGTTGTTTGACATCAGACGAACTCCAGAACAGAAATTTTGCACGTCCGGAAGGAGAATCTTTGTGCTCTTTTTTCCATTTCCTGGAGCTGGTCTGCTTGTCCCTCACCCGGCATCCAGGAATGGAATCGCCGGGCCGTGGTCTGTGGTAAGCGCGCTGTCCTGTATAAATAACCCCATCGCCTTGCTCCATCCTATCGCGTCGCACACCCAGTTCAAGAACAGCTTCAAAACCCAAGCTTCATCACCACGACCATCCTCCGCCCTTCACTGCCGATGGGTAGGCTGGGGTCGAAGCGGAGGGTGGAGGAGGATGAGGTGGAGGAGTACGAGGTTGACGTGGTGCACGACCGGCTCGACTCGTCTCGGAACAGCCACCTCGCGCTCCTCGACCGCTTCCGCCGCCGCCGGGCCGCCGTCGATGGAGAGGAAGGCTTCTTCCACAACCATATCATCCATCCCGACAACAGGTACCTGACCTGACTGACACTCCCTTTCCTCATTGAAGCTTCACGTAACTAAACAACATGCAGCTAGCTAGCACAAGAAAGAAATACTCCTACCATATTATTATCGATCGCAAAGAGATGGTAGCAGTATGCCAGTATTGTTTTTCTCTCCCAGTCATTATTATTACCAGTCGCATTCGGATAATAATTAGGTCGGATCCTTTTCACTATCTGCTTTGTTTTCCCCGTGGATGAGTACTGAAAACAATCCATAGACTGTTTCTTGACTATGCTAAACACATGAATCATGAATGGACATGGGTACTCCTGATACCAAGCTTCAGAACATGCAAAAGAAAATTATATTGATATAAGCTCCCGAAAGTTTTGAAATAAAACATGCGCATATATATTGGGTTAAACTTATTCATGCAACGTTTCGAGAACAATACGATTGTATGCCACAGTGCAAGGGAAGGATCTTGCACTGCTCCTCAGGTATTTTTTTCCCAAGTTACACATTTTCATGTTTATGTTTCAAATTTTGCATGATATTTTCATTTTTTTAAATGTATCTAGTAATCTTACCGAATTTACTCTTCGTTCAGATACAGGATACTCAGGTTATGAAAATTCGCTCTATCGTGACTCGTCTTTCTAGCTCTCCTTTCTTTTGTTACATTTTTTTTTGTCTTCTCCAAGGCAGCATCAAAACAATTGTATGCCTTCAACTTGTGGTATGCATAAGTTTAATATATTGCGTAAAAAAACTGAATCAAATACGTTTTACTATTTTAAGTCAAACATGCGTGATGGGGGATTTAGATTTTTGAACTGGCTACATGCACAAGTAGCTGTTACTGCCGACTTTCCAATCAATAGTCTTATCACAGTGTGCAGATGTCTCTGCTTATCAAAATATGACAGATAAGCAGCTCGTAATTGTATAAATAGCCTTCCTCTTCCAGGCCAACCAGGTGCAAGTACGTACGGCTACTTGTGAGGTTTCGATAACGTCATGCTCCCCAAAATTCCCTTTCGTTGCTTCGCTGACTTTGCTAGGTTGACAGTGACTGCTAGATTCATAGCTTGGACAAAAAATGTAAATATTAGGTAGTATTGTGCAAATTTTAATTAAGTTGGGGGGGGGGGGGGGGGGGGGGCATGGCCCCTTTTGGCCTCCACTATGGTCCGCCACTGGAAACAACCATCTCCTCACCACACCCAAGGGGGATATCTATAGCCAAAACCATGGCCATCCCCCTTCCAAGGTTTCGTGCGGTCAACCCTCTTCTAGGGTATAGTGCGGCAAGCCCCTTTCCCACTAATGGGCCCTGTTCCATTGCAGTTTGGACTGCGTGCGGTTTGCCACGTGCCATTACAGTTTGGACTGCGTGCGGTTTGCCCTGTGCAGTTTGGACAGCGGGCGGTCGGGGCGCGCGGCGTTGCGGCTTGAGCACGAGCAGAGGTACGTCGGGACGACGGTCTATGAAGCTTGTGTTGACAGTCCGCTCGGCGTAGCTGAACAGGACGTTGGGGCGGCGGTCCCAGAAGTTTCGCAGTGTTGAGGACATCAACCTCGTGTGACGTGGGCGACAAGTTGCCCTCAATATTGTGTCATCAGCGTCACGATGGCGCAGCTCTCTTGGCGGGTTGACTTCTTCATTTTATTGGAGCGTCCCGTGCTTCCTCCTCCCATAGTAGTCATGGCGTCTTCTCTTCGGTTTTGGTGGGAGGTCGATTTTTCTTGTCGGTGTTGTGTTTGGAGCTTGGCCCTGGTGTGTTCAGGTAGGCTCGGCCCAGTTGTATCGGTTTTTGGCTGACTTTCCGTTAATTAATGGGCAACTCTCTTCTTCTTAATCAATAGAATAAGCAAAGTTTTGTCTCGTTTACAAAAATTAATGGGCCATGTGCCCATGTGGCTAAGGGAGGGTTGATCGAGAACATCTTATGGCCCTTCTCCCTTTCTATCTTTTCAAATATAACTCCTATAGATTCGTACATTTACGGTATATCCGACTATTCCTTCTGGATCAATAGTCAATAGAGGACTCTAACTAGTCATATCAACTCTCCTATACATACACAAAAATCATATCGAACGAAGCTTGTACATGTCGTATGTGGTTCATTTGCCCCATGTTAACCTCAAGACGAGGTTGTGGTCCTGCTTGTTTCAGTTCCACCCCTTTCTCTTTCTTTGTACCTATGAAATATGTTTAACATCTTAAATCATAAGTATGGTCGTGCGTTTAAAAAAAAACAACACTAGAGAGGGCCTAAAGAAATATCTCTCCATCACCAAAAGGGTAAATCATCTTGATGAGTCTATGACCTATAACTTGCTTTCCGTAAACCCGTAAGTGATAATTCATGACTGATTAAAATGGTAATGATGTGTATGGCCAAAATAGAGAGAGCGGAGACAAAATATAGCTTTGAGCTTGGCTCGAGCACAAACATGAGGCGCGAGCAAGGCGGACACATAGGAGGGGCATCCCGTGTGTTTGTTTCTTCTTTTCATACTATAAGAAAATGTGTGCGAAACAGAGTCCCTTATAAGGTGGTCTGAACTTTTCTGAACTTTATTTGTCGGGCTAAACATTTGGCCATGTCATGCAATCTATTAATGGGTCTTCGAGATTTTTATGAAACTGAAAGTTTAAATAGGCCCGAACACATAATTTCTACTCCCTTTGTTCCAAATTAGATGACTTTACTCAGGAAGTCATCTAATTTGGAACGGAGAGAGTAACATCTATCAGTGCGCAAAGTCATCTAATTTGGAACGGAGAGAGTAACATCTATCAGTGCACAAAGTCATCTAATTTGGAACGGAGAGAGTAACATCTATCAGTGCGCCGCATGTAAAAGAAATTGGTACAAACCTAATTATTACAACCTTCGTTTCTAAATACTCTCTCCGTTCGGAAAAGGATGTCACAAAAATGAACTATAGGTAGACCATTTTTGTGACATCCTTTTCCGAACGGAGGGAGTAGAAAATGTTTTGGTAGCTCAAATTAATACCGAAAAAATGTCTGGATACTGAAAAAACACTTCAGGATACCGATTGAAAAAAATGGCTAGAACCCACCTGTCAGTAGGTCGTTTTTTTTCCTCTCTTCTTCGTTCTTCCCCACCTGGTCCGCCCGATCCCAGCCGCGCCTCCCCTAGTCGGCACCGTGCCCTCTCCCTCATCCGCGTCTGGCCCCACCACGCACCAGAGCAGCTCATGCCGCCACCAGCCCGACTTCTGCAGCCCAGCTCTGGCCCGATACTCCATGGTGCTCCTCGGCCGAAGCCTTCCATGGCCGCGACCATGGCCTCGCCCCGCTGTTTCCCTGGCACATAGCCCCCGTCGTGCTTACGGGTGATGAGCACCTGAGCCAGGCTAGCTGGGAATTGATCTCATGCGTCGACGCAACATTTCCCCCATGAGGCCCTCTTCTCTGCAACACCTCCTTGAATGGTCGGCGGCGACAGAGCAGCCAACCTGATATTACTCTACCAGTTTCGATTTGTATGTTTCACCGAATCTACGCTTCTATTCGAGTGTTTGGATTTACGATCTCTTCTGCTTACTAAAGATACGCGGTATTCTGAACACGTTTGCGTTTGGGTTACATTTTTGCAGCCAAACACACACACCTCCTTAATCTATTAATTTCATTCCAAGTGGTTCCATCCCAATTAGTTCACTAGTACTCCTTCCATTCCGGTTTATAAGATGTATTTGGCAAATCTCTAAAACCTAGGTGAAAGGAGATTGGCCATGTAAAATCTATCTCACCAATATTTCACCCAATTAGCACTCTAATATTTAATGCCTACATTAATTAGGGAAAGACCAAAGCCAATCGCTTTTCATATTGTTCTTGGGAAAGGCCAAAACCCAACATTAACTGCTCGTAATTAATGCTAATTATTGCTTATTCTTGGAAAAACCTGGTTTTGGAATTACATCCTATAAACCAGAATGGAGGGAGTACTATATATATACTCTCTCAAACTGTTTGACTTTCAATCAATAACTATGCTAAATTATAGCCGATAGGGTTTTGTGCGACCTTTTGCTCATCCATATTTGAAGACAAATGGCAAGAATAATAAAGAGTGTTAATTTCCTTATTTGACTAATATTTTCTGATGGTTTCCATGCAGATTCTATCTTTTATGGACCAAGTTCATACTGGTTTGGGCAGTATATAGTTCCTTCGCTACGCCCTTCGAATTTGGCTTCTTCAGGGGGCTCCCACCGAGGTTGTTCATCTTGGACATAGTTGGGCAGACTGCCTTCCTTGTTGATATTGTTCTCAACTTTTTTGTGGCCTACCGCGACCTCGATACGTATCGTGTCGTATGCAATCCTACCTCCATTGCCCTCAGGTAAAAAAAATATCATCTTATGATTGATGAATAGGGGTGAACTAGAATAATGGGAACTTGCCCTGCATTTCTCTACATTTGCATCTTTCTTGGTACCTCTATGTTTGCACGCCATCCTCTATAAACTCTCAAAGTCGTCAAAACGGGTGGATCTGAAGAGTAATGTGTTGGAACTCTCAATCTTCTTGATGTTGGTAAACTGAAAAATGATGTTGCAGATTTATGAAAGAAAATGCTTTTCTGCAAGAGCATTTGCATGTTTTACATTCAAACTTTATCCTTGAAATCGTATAATTGGGCTCATGTTTAGGCGACTGTACTTTCTGAAATATGGTCTGCGGATTTTCAACCACTAACTTTTTGCCCTTTGAATCCAGATATTGCAAATCAAGTTTCATTTTTGATCTCCTTGCTTGCTTCCCATGGGATGTTATCTACAAGGTTCTTTTGCTAACGATATTAATCTCACTGGTTATAATATGGTGTGGAGTTTCGTCTGGTTAACATTTCGATTGTTATGTCTTGTTTTTTATATTATCGTGATCTCCAAAACAGGCATGTGGCAGTGAAGAGGGGGTAAGATACCTATTGTGGATTCGCTTAACACGATCTCTGAAGATCGTAGAATTCTTTCGGGATTTAGAAAAAGACATCCGTGTGAATTATCTGTTCACGAGGATAGTGAAGCTTATAGTTGTGGAGCTCTACTGTACACACGTAGCAGCCTGTATCTTCTATTACCTGGCCACAACGCTACCTGAATCAATGGAAGGTTATACATGGATAGGGAGTTTGAAGTTAGGAGATCACAGCTATGATCATTTCAGGGAACTTGATCTTGTCAAGCTTTATACGACATCGTTCTACTTTGCTATCGTCACCATGGCAACCGTTGGTAAGTTGTGCTGTCATGCTCAACACATTTTTTTTCCTTTCTGTCTCTGTTTTCTTAGAAACATAAAATGTGCCCATATCCTAAAATAGTGAGACGTTTTTCCTCCGCAGGATATGGTGACATTCATGCTGTAAATGTCAGAGAAATGATATTTGTTATGATATATGTTTCCCTTGATATGATTCTTGGAGCTTACCTCATCGGTAACATGACTGCACTTATTGTCAAAGGCTCGAGAACTGAGCGATTTAGGGACGAAATGAAAGAAGTTATCAGGTATATGAACAGGAATAAACTTGGGAAGGACATAAGAGAACAGATCAAGGGGCATTTAAGGTTGCAGTATGAGAGCAGCTACACAGAAGCTTCTGTACTTCGGGACATCCCAATTTCTATTCGTGCAAAGGTGATGAGTTATATTTTGGCTATGTTGCTACCCTTCTGTCATATTCTGTTTTAAGAACTTCCTTTTCAATAACTTTCAGCTTGCAGTACTAATTGTTTTCGTGCCTTTGCATATCAATTGTGTACCTGACTCGTGAACTGTACTTACACAATATTTTCAGGTTTCACAAACACTGTACAAGCAGTACATCGAAAGCACTCCACTACTCAAAGGATGTTCAGCGGAATTCATTCAACAGATTGTACATACTCTTCTTTTCTGATGTCAAATTACATATGTTGTTTTATGCATATCAACAGATTGTTCAAGATTTGTCTTCATGTTCTTGCCCTTGGCAGGTGATCCGTCTGCAAGAAGAATTCTTTTTACCAGGAGAGGTTATCTTGGAGCATGGGAGCGCAGTAGATCAGATATACTTTGTCTGTCATGGTGCACTGGTGAGTTCAAGCCTAGGGACAATTGCTTGATTCTTGTATTCGTTTGGTATTGTGTACCTTATGAGTGGTATGATATCTAGTTATTTGATACTGAGTTATGATATGTTTCTATACAATCCAGGAAGGTGTAGGCATTGGCGAAGATGGTCAAGAAGAGACTATTTTGATGCTGGAGCCTGAGAATTCTTTTGGAGAAATCGCTATTATTTGCAATATTCCACAGCCCTATAGTGTTCGTGTTTGTGAGCTTTGCAGACTCTTGCGCCTCGATAAGCAGTCCTTCAAAAACATATTGGAGATCTATTTCATTGATGGAAGAAAAGTTTTGAGCAACCTCACCGAGGTACACAAGACAACAGATACAATCATCATGAGTTCAGGACAGTTTGTTACTTCGCCAAATTGCATAATTGGAGGATATTGCTTATTTTCTTGATGTCCTTCCTCTAACCGCAGAACAATGAATACGGTGGGCGTGTCAAACAACTAGAATCAGATATCACATTCCATATAGGGAAACAAGAGGCAGAACTGACACTAAGAGTAATTAGCGCTGCCTTTTACGGGGACCTTCATCAGCTGAAGAGTTTAGTCCGAGCAGGAGCTGATCCAAAGAACACGGATTATGATGGACGATCTCCTCTGGTATGAAACTCTAGGAATAGTTTTAAAGTTCCCATCTAATCCATAGGTGGTGTGAGTCACTCGATGCAATGGCCAGGGTCTTCTCCTTTTAGAAAACAAATCTAATCCAAAACGTTGTACCTTTCAGATAAATAATGTAACCATTATCTTTTTTCTTCACAGCATCTCGCAGCTTCAAAAGGGTATGATGATGTTGCGCAGTTCCTAATCCATGAAGGCGCCGATATCGATGTTATAGGTATGCTCACTCAGTTCAATGCAACTCTGCTGCCATTTCTAGATTCTTGCATATAGCGATGTTTTATGCACTTTCCTTTCATTCTAAAACCAGATAAGTTTGGGAACACGCCGTTGCTGGAAGCAGTGAAGGAGGGGCATGACCGGGTGGCCACATTGCTCTTCAGCGCGGGAGCCAAGCTGAACCTCAAGAACGGCGGCAGCCATCTCTGCACGGCAGTATCGAAGGGGGACTCTGATTTCGTTCGGAGGGCTCTAGCTTACGGCGCTGATCCAGACTCGAAAGACTACGACCACCGCACTCCTCTCCACATAGCCGCCGCGGAAGGCTTGTACCTGATGGCAAAAATGCTGGTAGACGCAGGTGCAAGTGTATTCGCAACTGATAGGTACGTACCACTGAAAAATGTTTCATCCGTCAAGTTTGTAACTTTGTAAATATGCTTGAGCTTGACATTGCCATGTACGCAGATGGGGCACGACTCCGCTAGACGAAGGGCGCAAGTATGGTCGGAGGCCGCTTATGATGATGCTGGAACAAGCAAAAGCCGATGAGCTATCCAAGTACCCGGCCCGTGGTGAAGAAGTGAGAGGCAAGTTCAGAGTTCAGAGACTCAAAACCTCCCTCTCAAATTACTTGGTGTTTACAGATTCAGTGCACCCTCCTGTCGAACACGGGGCGCAGCCGGCGTCCCATGAATGCTTGTTTCTGACCCCCACAAAAATTATTATGTTTACAGATTCAGTGCACCCGCGACGATGCTCCGTGTTCCCTAACCATCCATGGGATGCTGACGCCGAGCGCAAAGAGGGGGTGGTTTTGTGGATTCCTCACACGACCGATGGACTCATCAGGTCAGCGCAGGAGAAGCTGACCTTGTTCAGCTCAGGCATGCGCTTGCTCAACGAGGATGGTGCTAGGGTGGAGGACGCCGACATGGTCCATGATGGCCAGAAGCTCTATCTGGTCGGGTGCGAGGGCACAGAAGAGAGCGAGTAGAAGGTGCGCCACGACGGGAGCGAAATAGGAAGAAGAATCATGTTCTTCCAGCAAAATTTGGCTGCTACCTTTTACGAACTGTCTAGTATTTATGTAGGAACTAGGATAGCATCCCAGATATGCGTGCTATTTTCTCAAGCTGATTGTTGTACCGATGTAGATATCAAACCGAAGAGGCGAAGACCAACCCTTTCTCACTGGTCTGTAGATTATAAGTGATGAATGTAAGTGCAAATGAAATGTGAATGGAGATCTGAAAAAGCTGAGCTAATGTGAACTATTTCATTTTGCGGGAGACGAACCCTTGCCCGGGTACTCAGTTTGTCAAGTTAAAATGTGAGGAATTTGTTATACCCAAAAACTATGATTTTTTGTGGTTCATTTTCGCTAGTGCAGAACAACACACAGCTGACCGGCATAAACCCCACCACTGACCGGTTTTGTGCCCAGGAGAGGTTATGGGTCAGATTCAGACGCAGACAACACCGGGACGGTAGTCGGGACCTGCTCGAGGAAATTACAAAAAACTACCACAATTGGGGCTAGATTAACAGGTCAGTACCGATTGTACTAATTTTTTCAAAAATATACCAACACTGGGGTAATGGAAACGGCTGGCGCTGAAAGCTCGTGTTAGGAGGTCTGACAAGGCGGGTCCACTATCAGCGCAGACGTGGCGCTAACGTGGCGCAGACGGCCGTTAACGGCCGCCGTCTGGACCGCGCTCGTGTCTGGTCAAGACCAGCCCGGTCGGACGGCTCGGTCGGAACCCGACACTCACTCGAGCCCTGTCTTCTTCCTCCCGCTCGCTGCCGAGCTCCAGTCGCCGCCAGGGTCGCCGCCCTTCTCCGGCGTGGTTCTTCGGCTGCCATCGCCGTCGCCGTCGTCGTCGAGATGGTGAGCTGGAGCGACGGCGAGACGTCGAGCAACAGTTTTATCAGTTCAGAGGTAAGTCATTCATCCTCCATTGGGTTAGGGTTAGGGTTAGGGTTCCGATTTGGGGATTTCATGAAATCGTCGATTTAGCCTCGATTAAGCCTCGCATTCCTACTCTTTTGCTTCATTTGTAGTATCCAGAGGGGGGCTTTATTCCTCAATCGATCGAGGATCCAACCTGATGCGGCATTGCTTTGGATTCGACGTATGTTTCCTGTGTCCACAAGGAATTGCCAGAGCGATTCGTAGCTTATCTGGCGTGTGCAGTTAAGAATGTAAATAATTGCCATCCTTTAAGCGTCTGCATGCATGCATGCATGTCCACTGCATGTGATGTGATCCACACCGAACGTAGCCTCCCTCCTTATATGAGAACTGTGTTTGTTTTTGGAAATCCTTTGTTTTCACTGAGTTACTCCCTATGTTCCACAATGTAACCATTTTTAGCAAGCTAAACTGGGACAATAACACAAAAATGTCCAATGCAAAAATAAACATGCTAATAGAAATCTCAACTCTCAAGAGAGTTTGGAGAGCTGCGGTTACCCGACAAATTCAGGAGGCAGCGCCTACCACGAGCATCAATCATGTGATCATCTAGATGGTCTGTCCCGATGGCTACATAGCGTGTGCTAGTCCTGTAAGAATGAAAAGAAATTGAACACATAGTCAGAAGTACACCATAAGAAAACTCGGTCATACAACCATCTTATTTCGAATAGTTTGTAAGGTCTAGGTCGTCGGAAACACTAAACAGAAGAGGCACCTCTTCCTACCGGTACGGTTAGCATGAGCCTCTAGAAATTCACCAAGGTATCGTGGCCCCGGGCAGCCCGGGCTACAACCCAGGTCTTGGCCCACGTAGTACATGTACACCTGTTGTTAATGTCACGGAAATTTTTGACCAGCATCCCGTGTCCTTGGTCAGAGCAAACGAGGCTAGTTTTTCAAGCCCAAAGCGAAATAGTCGTCCATGGCGGGCCTCTAGCAAGGGTGAGAGGAGGGGAAAGCCAAAGTGAAAACTGACGACCTCCTCTCGCCCTAAAGAGGGTTAGGTAACCCATGTCGGGAACGTTGAGGGGGATATGAGAAGGACATGATTGGACGATACCAATCAGCTGAATGGAAATATGAGGGAAACCACTGACAACACGCAGTGAAAAAAACTGAACAAGACCTCCACATCCTGTCAATTAATGGACAGCGTGATCAGGAGTCCCATTATGATCGCTACCTACAATTATCTTGGCCAAGTTCACATTCACACTCATCAAAGACCTACTCGGATCACGTAGGCGGCACATATCCCGGAGCTCTCAACCAGAATAGATTCCCATGCATCGACGACCTTCTAGGTCGCGTGAAGGATACAACCTCACACTCAGAGACAGGCAAGACCTTTAAGATTCAAGTCATGCACACTGAACGAGACGGCAAGAGCTCGTCCCCTTGACGACCTACTCATGTCGTACAGGAACATGCTGCCTCTGCTTTTAACTTAAGTCGGGAAGACTTCATCCCTAATGAAATCAAGTCTAACGGTTAAAATAAAAAGGCATGCTACTCCACCAAGTTGGAGGCACGTGTTGCTCAGGAGACTCCCGTCAGATAAAAGACCTTCTCAGGTCCTAAAGGTAAACATGCTTCGAGAATTTGCGTGTTGCATTACTACCGTCTACCGATCTCTTTCAGGATAAGGACCATGTCAAGACCTAACACCATGGTCCAGGACAAAGTCGAGACCCATCATCCAGGTCTGGGACACCGTCACTAACCCAACCAGGTCGGGTAGAATTAAGCAAGGCCACAACGCCCTCAGACACTGCCATCTAGGTCAAAGAAGTCATCAAACCCAGCAGACAAAAGATCAATCTAGGAGAAAGGCGATTTCGTCAAGCACGTCAAGGATGTCCATCGCCTCATTAAAGGCACAAACGGGGGATAAGTGTATTTAAGACACAATCTTATGAACTTGCACCACTTCCAACTCACGACGTTGAAAGACTCACCTGGTCGGGTGGCCTACTTCTAGAAACTCCACCGACATGAAGACAATTTGGATACCCTTCACCGTGTTTTTTTTTTTTTTTGTATGTTTGTGTAGTAGGTTTTGTGTTGCTTTGTTATTTTTGACAAGACGGTGTGCAACCTGCAACCGACCTGGACGTCAAAAGTGTGCCGCGTTGAGATATTTGAGTGTCGACTTTTATAAAACTGCCAACTCTTTTCTGCTTCATTACCCAAATCTTTTTTAAATCCCTTTATCATAAATAAAAAATACCACTTTTAAAGGAAATCTGGACAATATAGTGGTGTTCTCCGAGTTGGGAGTACAAACATGGTAGTATTGCGGGATTTGTATGCGGATTCATTTGAAATAAATGTCAGGAAACATAGCTCATAATGGGGAATTTTCCTCGCCATTGGCCGGCGGCGCCGACAAGTCGAGCCAATGCTCGCCATCCAACTCCGGCCGCCGCTACATGCCCCCTCTTCCACGCGTATCGCCTCCAGCTCCAGACGTAGCTGCGCCGCGCCGCCTCCCGTGCCGCCGCCATGAGCTCCGGTGCTGTGGCCGCCGTCAATCTCCGTGCGCAATCAGGGTGACCGAGCCACCCTCATGGGGCTGTCTTCCCCTACAATGGCCGCCCACTCCAACGATCTCCTCCAATCCCCGCCTCCATGCCGCCACGCGTCGGTTCCTGTCGGCAGCGGCTCCAGGGGGACGTCTGCGTGATCAGCTAGTAGTACATGTACACCGGCAGCAAGTTGATGTATGGTGATGTATTTTACTTTTTTTTTTAAGAACTCCTACTATCACCCCAGTTGAGTAATTTTTTTCATTTTTTTGGTCACCCAATCGAATTGAGCTCCTACTGGTTGTACTCTCTTAACTAGCCTTACTCTGTAAGAATTCAGAGAATAACTAGCCGGGCTGTGTACGATGAACAGAGAAAGTCAAGGAATCATCTAGTACAAATTTAGACATGTGTTCCTATCAACCAGGTAAGCACTGCACCCACTAGGAGGTACTACAGACATCGTCTGGCCAATGGGCTTTGTATGAGAGTTGGTACATGGCAGAATGACCTCATGTCTGTGGAAAAACAACCGAAATGTTCTACATCAAGGACCAAATCAGAGCATCTAAAGGTCAGAGCAGATACGATGCAGGTAATCCTCCCTTGGATGCACCTAGATAGCTTTTCCTCCTGTCTTATGATTCGTTGCTTCGGTTCGGGTCAAACACTTGTACCTTCGAGGTTATCTTGTAACGCTAAGAAATTGCGGGGGTTGAGAACGAAAGCATTATGATAGATATGATATCTTAATGCAAATTGGACACCCATCAACTCATTCTGTTCTGCTACCCTTTTATTTTTTGCTCAATTTTTTCACAGGGAGTTGGTACGATGGCTACTTGTTATGTATTAATATTTTGACCAACTTCTTGGTGAAAAATATTCAATTGATGTCTCCTTCACTGCATTATATAACAACTGCAGTGCAAGAAGAGCTTCAGACCTTCAAGAAATGAGCAACTGAAAGCATTTCAGGGACACCAAAGAAAACATGGAGCTTTCTCCATTGCTCATTCTCGTGTTCTTTGTTAACGTCCAGGCTTATGCTATTTTGACCAATCCGCGCGACAGTATGTGTTGTGTCACTTCTTCTTTCAGTCTCTGTTGCCAATTTGCTCATGTTGTTCATCTCTGCGTTTGCAGCAGCTGGCCTCAAGGGGATTGCAGAGTCCTGGAGCAAAAAACCATCAAGCTGGGTTGGCGATAACCCATGTCAAGATCACTGGACTGGGATAGTTTGCAACGGGAGTAGGGTCACTTCTATGTTAGTATATCAGCATCAGAAATTAAATATTTTGCTCCATTTACATGATGAACAATAATCACTCACGTTACATTGTTCTCCTGTGATGTCTGCTTTTCAGAAGACTGTCCGGTATTCTTGTAGGGCTTTCAGATGGACCAGGAACTCTTTCAGCGGGCATTTGGTCTTTGACAGAATTGCAGGAATTGTATGGCATCTGTATATGCACATATTTCTTTTCACAGCATTCAAAACAAACTTAATTTTATACCAACTGCAAGTGCACGTAGTATTTCCCCATGTAGCTAGCGTATGTACAGTTTTTCAGCAGTGCCGGGTGCACGTCGGCCCAAGCTCAGTTTTGAGATTTTCAGACCTTGTGTGTGTTTTGTTCCTTACTGCAAATGGTGACCTTTAGGAAGATCACCAACAGCATTTCCATGAGAAGATATGTGAGACCTGTCAAGTGTCAACTGCGGCCGCTACCGTTTCAACCCGCATGGGCTATCACCCTAGCTGAGTTCGGTTCTCATTTGCTCTGTACTGTAGCTTGGGCACTTCAGATTTCAAAAAGATAAAAGAAAAAATAGAACAAAGGAACACTACGGGGAAAAAGTATACTACTCACTGATGAAATTCACTTTCAAATCAAGATTAGTATTTTCACTGAAGTTTAACCTTAATATTGTTCAAATTTCGCATGGCATGCAAACGTTACAGATTTGTCATCTTTTTTTGTTGCAGGGACTTATCCCAGAACAAGAACTTGGTTGGCCAACTTCCTGCATCTATTGGAGCCTTAAGCAAGCTCCAATTCTTGTTAGTAGTTTTAATCAAGTACTTCATAATTCCAGTGGATGAATTAGTATTTGACTTACTCTCTTATTTCTCTGCAGGATTCTTAGTGGATGTAACTTTTCTGGTGAAATTCCTGAAGAGATTGGCCGACTCTCGGAACTGGAAATGCTGTAAGCCATGTTTTCCCCAAATTAACTAGACATATTTTTCCTTATTGAATGGTGGAATTTCCGTCCTCGGAAAGAAAAGTTTATATTCATACACCAGACATTATGGACCTTTTCTTGTTAGTTTTCAAAGTGCGATGGAGTATTTTAATTTTGTAAACATTTCTCTAACGAAAAGCAAAACTTGGCCCATATGTCTACCGTGAGACGTTCCAACTGTCATATACTGGATTTATTTGTTTCCATTTATTTTTATTTTGATGAAGGGGTGATCCCAAGCCTTTGCATCGGTTGATGCGCGTATCATATTTATTGAAAAGTTATATATGTCCCTGTAAAAAGGAAGAAAAGAGCAGTTCATGGAGACAAAGCTAGCGGGTTTACTCTCATCAACTCTCCCAAAAGGGCGAGTCAGTGGGTTTACTAGTTACGTGAGACAGAGTTCTTTTTTTTTTTGAGAAAATGCAAAGCTTGCGTCTCCAACTCTCAATGCATTGATAGAAAGAATGTGTCGGCACTTGTTTCAAAGCAATTCTTGCTATACCCCATCGTCCTATAGTAGCTTAAGTAACCAGGGCATCAAGACTGACATAGTTGAAGTGTTCTACTTGGATTGTAGGGTAAAAAATGTGAATGTGTTTGATATTTTCGTTTCTTTTTTTCTTCCGTTTCTCAAACATGTTCCGCTCATCTTTATTTTGCTGGAACTGATTTTTCGTGAATACTTTGTCTCAATAAAAGCATCAGTTACTCCATTTGGGGGACATTCTACGAACATGGGTCTTGTTTGTACTATTATGCTGCCTGCTGAATATTTGCCTCGATCAAGTTCCTTGATCTATGCTGCTTCCATACGTCACTGCTTCTCGCAATATATCTGCACTCAGTTTCAGTTACTTAGGTTTTTTATTGCACAATGCCTGCAGATATTTGAACTCCAACAATTTTGAAGGTCCCATACCGCCATCACTTGGTTCCCTCTCAAAGCTAATCTGGCTTGATTTGGCTGACAATAAGCTCACAGGAGAACTTCCCGTATTTGATGGGACAAATCTCGGTTTGGATAATCTGACAAATACCTTACACTTGTAAGAGTACATTCTCCTAACTCCCGATATATGAAGATTTACAGCTTTTCATATATGTGCCCTGTTTTCGCAGCCACTTCGGGATCAATCAGCTCTCTGGCACCATACCGAGCCAGATTTTCAACTCAAACATGAAGCTGATACATTTGTAAGGCGCAAATCTGTAACTCATAACTGCCTGAATTCTATGCTGAAGCTGATTCAGTGATATGTGACATCCTTACCAGGCTCCTTGACAACAACAACTTCTCTGATAGCATTCCCCCTACTTTGGGCCTTCTTAATAAGCTGGAAGTTATGTAAGTGCATTTATCTATAAATTGTATCACTGGCACAGTTTTTTTTTTTTTTTGCGCGGAGCACAATATTGTTGATTCTGATCATAAAATTTATTTTATCCATGCAGACGCCTTGATAACAATAAGTTGAATGGGCTAGTTCCCACCAACATGAGCAACCTCAACAGGGTTTGGGAATTGTGAGTCTCCTATAGACCTATTTTTTATGTTTTTTTTCAGTTCATTTCTACACGAGGACATCTAAAGAAAACTACACGAGGAGCTTACTCACCTACTATTGCCTTTTCATATGGCACTAGCCAACTAGCAAACAATCATCTCACAGGCCCTTTGCCAGATCTGGCGGGAATGAGTTCACTCATGTTTGTGTAAGTGACGAGTTCAACTAAACAAGGATACGATTGTGATTAAATCACTGCATCCACCTTCTGAATCATCTGCAACTCCGTCACAGGGATATGAGCAACAACAACTTCAGTGCATCTGATGCTCCATCCTGGTTCACCACTCTGATGTTATTGACTTCGTTGTAAGTTTTGAGCTTGTCTTTTATACTCTCATGTGCTACTTTATCAGACGAGTTTGTCTTAATTATCATTGAATGCAGAACCCTTGAAAATCTAGGCGTTCGTGGGCAGCTCCCGAGAGCCCTCTTCAGCCTACCTGAAATTCAAACACTGTGAGTGCTTACTACTTACTAGGCCGTCAACATAGTGCCCGTTTCAACTGGTTGGTCTTAGGTGTTAGTTTTAATCTCCATCATTGAATTGCATCAAATTAGTAAACTTTTTAAAAAGGGTGTACCGAAGCAAGACTCGGATAAAAATAAGTATGACCACACAAACTCATGTTAAATTTTGTTATTACTGTCCGGCGATTGCAGGAGGTTTCGGGGCAACCACTTCAACGAGACACTAGCAATTGGACCGACCTTCAGTGCTCACCTCCAACTAATTGATTTACGGGATAACCAGATCACAGATACCACTTCTGGGGTATCACAATACAATGAGGAACTCATGTCAGGACATTTTGCTTTGTGCAACAACTTACAGTTCTCTGACACTGTTTAATAAAAGATCCTGACACATTCATGCTCACATGAATCCTCTTGTCACAGACTATCGGGAAACCCGGGTTGCAACCAAGGGATTGATGCAAAATACTGCACACCTAATCTTACAACAACAACAACAACGCCATTTTATACTACCAGGACGGACTGTCCTGGCCTGCCACCAACATGCCTCTCAAGCCAGCTTGTGAGCCCAAGCTGCTTTTGTGCTACACCATACAGTGGCAGACTATCCTTTAGAGCATTAAAATTTTCTGACCTCAGCAATCGCTCGTACTATCTTGGGCTAGAGAAGAATATGGAGGACATCTTCTTGGAATGGAAAATCCTTAGCTCAATTGCTCTTCACGATCCTTTCATGAATGTGGAAAACAACTTGGAGATAAGCTTGGAGATATTCCCCAGCAGCAAGACTCAATTCGGAGAGCAAGATATTTCTGTGATCGGTTTCATTCTGAATAATCATAAATATAAGCCACCCAGTGCTTTTGGTCCATACTTTTTCATTGCCCAGCCCTACTCTTTTGCCAGTGGTAAGATCATTGATTCAGAAGCTGTACTTCTTTGATTAAGAAAAGAATAGCATTTGTTTCTACATATGGTTGTATTAGGTTAGCATTGCATGCTGATGTACGCTGACGTATCAATTTTCTATGAAAACAACGCAGATATGGGAGCTTCTAAGCAGGAGACTAATAGGATGCCGCTTATCGTGGGAACTTCAGTTGGTGGCGCAGTTGCAATTGTGGTGCTTGTTCTTGTTGTTGCCATCATCATCAGGAAGAGAAAACCAAAGCAGAATAAAGAGAGAAACCAGACTTTGGGTACGTTAGCGTCGATCAACCATCTCACCACTTTCAATCTGGATTTTTTTCTCGGTGACACGCAAAACCATTTTGCAGTTTCTTGGGACGTCAAGAGCACCAGCACTAGCGCCCCACAACCACGAGGCGCGCGGATGTTCACATTCAAAGAACTGAGGAACATCACAGATAACTTTTCGGAGGCCAACGTCATCGGCAATGGTGGCTTCGGGAAGGTGAATCAGCTAGAGCCCGCATAACATGCATTAACATGTAGTAGAATTAGTTGTCAGGATGGTATTAATTGTGCTTCAATTCTTGCTTATTACTGAAGGTCTACAGAGGGACACTTCCCGGTGGGCAAATGGTTGCCATCAAGAGAGCCCAGCAAGACTCTCTGCAGGGCAGCCTTGAGTTCAGAACCGAAATCGAGCTCCTCTCGAGGGTTCACCACAAGAACGTCGTCGCCATCCTCGGTTTCTGCTTTGATCAGGGCGAGGAGATGCTGGTATACGAGTACATCCCCAATGGCACACTGAAGAGAGCCTCACAGGTAAAACCAATGCAAATCTCGCAATCAAAGATGCTCAGTCAGGACACAGCATTAACTCATGCATTAATTCAGGCAAGTCCGGCATCCGACTGGACTGGAAGAGGAGGCTGGGAGTCGTCCTGGGCGTCGCGAAGGGCGTCGCCTACCTGCACGAGCACGCCGACCCTCCCATCGTCCACCGCGACATAAAGTCAAGCAACGTTCTCCTCGGCGAGCGGCTGAACGCCAAGGTCTCCGACTTTGGTCTCTCCAAGCTTCTAGGCGGTGGCGACGGCAGGGGACACGTCACCACCCAAGTGAAGGGCACCATGGTACTTCACAGCACTACTACTATTGCAGCTCAGAGCACAGTTTGGATCCTGCGGTACCTATCGTATTAATTTGTTGTGTAGGGTTACTTGGACCCTGAGTACTACATGACGCAGCAGCTGACGGAGAAGAGCGACGTGTACGGCTTCGGCGTGCTGCTGCTGGAGGTGATCACGGCGAGGACGCCAATGGAGCGCGGGCGGTACATCGTCCGGGAGGTGAGGGCGGCGGTGGACTGGGGCAAGGACCTGTGCGGGCTGAACGAGCTGCTGGACCCGGTGCTGGCTGCATCGTCGCCGTCGCTGGTAGGGCTGGAGCAGTACGTGGACGTGGCGCTGCGCTGCGTGGAGGAGGCCGGAGTCGACCGCCCGCCAATGACCGATGTGGTGGGCGAGATCGAGCGGATCATTAAGATGGTCCGCACGGCGGCTGAGTCAGGGTCCAACACCGTAAGCTCCGGCAGCCGGACGCGGAGCCACCCGTACGGCGGCGCAAGCTCGTCCGACAACAGTGGGCGTGGGCTATCGTTGACGAGGGTAGAGCCCAAATGAAGCGACCAATATACACGGATGTTGTGCATATGCTGATAGACAGTGTTGTTGTAACACCCCTATTTTCCGACTATCTCTTTTCGATAAAACATTCTTTTTGATTCTATATGCATATTTTATTTGGTTCATCGAATAATAAATCCGACTCCGTATTTGTGTCGGGATCATCGAGATGATCGAAATGGACTACTCATTTGCCCAAATTGGACATCGGATGCATCTTCAATGTATTTATCAATTGTATGGCTATGATTAAAAGGCTATTCCGAAAATATCTCTTAACTAACACAAAAGGCCTGCCCTCATGTCTATCCACTTCCTCCACCACGTGAGGAGCTCATCCTCATCCCAGGGCAGCCCTTTCCCCTTTCTTCCACACATCTTCTCCCTTATCTCTCCCAGCAGCCCACGTCCTACCCCTCCCTCAGGTGCAAACCTTGGACCCGTGCTTCAGGAGGAAGAAGATGAGACAAGGGAGGAGCGAGTGGAGGAGAAGGAAGAAGAAGAGAAAACCCCTCTCCATCACCCCTGCTCGATTCCTTCTGCTCAAGTCTCAAGGGTGAGCTTCCCCATCCTTTATGATAGTTCTCAGCTGCTGCACATGGTGATTTCAGTAGGACAGGCGAATGGGAAGTGTTCTGAAAATTAGGCCAAGAACCTGTTTGGCTGTTATTCCCTGTGTATACAGTAACAGTAATCCCCATTTTCGAGGGCCAAGATGACAAAACTAGAAGTTCATTGTATGGAACGAATTATAGATTATGTTCTTACGGTCATTTTGAGTGGTCATTTGCTCAATTTGGCCCAGCCGTTTGTTCTGGGCAGTAGAAACAATGTTCTGTCCTGAGATCTGCAAAACAGGTTGTTTATGCTTTTGGGCTAAAGCTTTCAAAGCCTTCTGACATTGATAAAATAGTGACATAAAATCCTCCAGCTACCTGGGAGCTCCTAGTTCCTAGATCAACTTCGTTTTCTCTATTTTGTTCAGTAGATCTGTTATGGTGAAATTCCTAAGAAGGCTAGTCATTATGCTGAATTGTGGAAACAGCAGAAGTATTTGCTTGATATGGCCTAGTTAATTCCATAATCTGACTTCGGTTAGGTGGACTTATTTCTAGATAATTCACTTTGGTATCCATAATATACATACCTTGTTTGATTTGGTTCTCTCTAGCTTGTTCTATGAATTATTGGTGACGAGACACCAAAGCGTGCTTTCCTGGGAGAGCCGTAGAAGCGTTGTGTTTGTTATCTCCTTAAGTTATGTATACGTATTGAGACTTGTGTGTGCTTTGCTTACTCACAGGTGTGGGATTATACCCAATCAACGTCTTCGCTATCGGTAAAGGCAAGTGCATGACGAACCTCACCTCCTTATACTCGGTGGGCTGTTTGTAGTGCCTCCAGCGTGCTTGATTCTTACTTGATGTTTCTTCGAGTCAAAATTCTCCTTCTAAACTCCACGGTTCGCAGATTGGTAAATTCCGAGCCAATACTGTGGCAGATTGGTAAATTCCGAGCCAATACTGCGGCAGGTCGGTAAATTCCGAGCCGACGCGTTGGTAAATTCCGAGCCAACACTGCCTTCACATGATGATTAATTCCCCGTCACATGTGCTAAAACCTGCAGTGCAGTTTTCAGTAAAATTGTGTGATTCCGAGTGAAGTTCCAATGATGTTCACGGTCTAATGTCTTTATGGTTTCATATTGTACTTGCTGGGTATTTTTATACTCATTCTTGTGTTTCATTTGGTTTCAGGTACTAATAAGCGATATGTATGGGATATGGGCGTAGCACCTCTACATCATTAAGCACGTCACATAACTTCAAATAATAATCAGTGGCTTTCTACAGTACTTGGTTGAGCCGTTTTTGTACATCTCTAGACTTCCATAACTTTTATGAGTTGTGTGGATGTTTCTTTCAAGTCATGGCATGTTTCGTTATCAGATTCGTATCAATTCTTATCCAGGATGCTCTTACTTACATGGAAAACTCTGTCCAATTTTCAAATACGTTCCGTTCTTTGTAGATCTAGTTGTCGTGCAGTAGCATCTCAGGTAGAGTTTCTACCTGGGGTGTTAGAGTTGGTTTTGAGATCTGTATAAAATCTGGATCATATTGGGAGGTCTCTGGTTTTAGGTTTGGCATAGATAATGTACGTGTGTAACAAATGCGAACGATGTGTGCAGCATTAAATGCAAAAGAAGTGTACTGGAAATTCAGTTGAAAAACATCTTCCACTCATAATTTGTTTCCAACATGTTCTGGTATCTATAATCCGTGTAACACTCCACCTTACTAACCAGATGGAATGCTACAACAACTACAACACAAGCTGAAGGATACAAGCCCATTAAAGAAATCTGGTGAGTTTTCCCTGTACTAGAGGACATTCATGACAAGCAGTTGAAAAGACTAACAAAAATATGAACCACCAAGATTGTAATCAAACCAATGGTTTCGAAGGACAATTCTCAACCCACCAACTCGATGAACCAGCACTAGAGGATACAGGCTCCACACGAGGATACAACAAGCTATACAATAATCTACCATCAAGGACTAGTGAAGTGAATTTTATAGGTTCACATGAATGACTGAATAACCGGCCGTATGCATCACTTTGATGCAGAGGTTGGGGGGCCATATGCATATGCATATGCAGCTATCCATCGGGATAGCAAACAACATCATTGCGTACGTGAGTTCAATGAACTCCAAAAGCAGCCAGTGCAATAGGGGATAGCAAGCAAGCATGGTACCACATATAAAGTCGGAAAATAATTATTTGCATAATCTAGTTCATTTCTCGTCATCACACTAGGTAATGCCATGGCTACCTAGTAAATACGACACTAAAGTCCTGTGATCCAAGAATCACCAAGTCAGTCAGAACAAGTGAACCATTAAGTGACCACAGCCCACTAAATATAAGGCATCGAAGCCAGCATGTGCTAGTGAACTGAAACTTGTAATCCATGTGAAGTCGTTGGATAGTAAAACAACTCGTTAAATATCAACCATGAAATCTAGAATGGCCAAGAGCAAGATTTCACGTTAAACCTCATGATATCCATCCTTCACTAGGCACAAAGATGCATGGAAAGAAATATAGAGGGTAGACAAAACCGAGAACTAGGCTTTGAGCTACTGTCGGCAAGCTGAGTCGGGGCAACGTCTCACCTGAACTCCTTTTCAACCATCACCAGGGGAGATGAGCATAACATGAGGGCGGACCCGAAGGACCCTATGCTCGCAAAGCACAGATCACTCTTGAATGAGGAAGATTCACTCATGCTGGATATTTTCAAGAAGAACCACGAAAAGACAAACCCGAGTATGGTGTGCTGAAAGATACGCAAGGGAGAAATATGGCAAACAGAAACTGCAACCACAACTAGAAACATGACATGGAGCTTGGTGATCTACATCACGTGTCTTCCAACAAAGTTGTGTGTAACCATCACTAATTTATTTTATGTCTATTGAATTATAGGGGAAAGACCTCGAAGTCACCATACCATGCGAATATGTGTTCTATGCTGAATCATTCCTAATATAATAGACCAAAGGAATAATCTAACCATGAATGAGTCGTCCACGAAACATGAGCTTAACTTTAACAATATCGAATAAAAAAGGGTATAGAACACTTAAAAGATAAGCAATTATTTTGCGATGGGGTATCACACAATGCCCCACCATCCCAACATGCACTTGTCTTTACCAATGACGAAGTTGTTGAAATGGAGTCAAACCTTAGTACATGTAGATAATCAGGTACACACATGTCTCAAACTCTCAATAAATATCATACACCGCAATACAAGTAGCATAAAACACTCAAACATTATACCAAAACATCACATCTAAAGGACACACATATGTACTCTGAATGGCATTATCCGGGAAGCAACCCTTTGATGCCCCTTTACTAATAAATTTTTAACTCGAGCTAGGTTGCTCTGAATCGAGAAAAAGATATGTTTCTGGATTCATTAGAAAATAATCTAGAAATAACTCTAAATATTTGAAATCTGATTTGGAGAATTAGGTCATAATCACCAGATACTTCTGATGTTTCGAGAATTCAACATAAGACTTAGCCACCTCATGAAATTCATAACAACAAGAATACCCATGCGAATAAGGTAAGTCAACTTGATCTATGGAATATAAGTTCTTAGATAGTTATACCACAGTATAACACACTATTATCTTCCCTTTAAGGGCACGAAAATCCATGGTTGAAAGATATGAAAATATTGTTTTACAAAAACTGTACAACTTGTTTTCATCGCTACGGCTAAGCTGTTGAACCAAAAATAGTGACCTACAAAACACTCCAACTATCCCTCCTCTGAATTTTCCATCTAGGTATTCGAAAATGATGGTTTTCATACCTGTATGCCTAGGAACAGCAGAAGGAAACATGTTCCCCCAATTCCCAATAGATCTTCCTAATTCCCTTCCCTATGAAACAAGGAGTCGTCATATAATAAGAGGATCATGGAGGGAGGGAAAACTCATCCTTGGGCCTTGACCACAAGAAATAGGACAGGGGGGTCAAGGGTCTTCTCTTCTCTCCTTCTCATCATTGTGCTGGGATTGGTGAAGAGAGCATTGGAGAAAACTTCCCTACCCTTGCTTTTTATTCTTCCCTTGTTATCCATTTGCTACCTCTTCTTCTTCCTCCAGTACCTAATGAAGGGACGTGGTGGGATTGGATGGCATGGGGCTCTAGGTGAAGCAGGAGGCGGCTATGTGGATTAGAGAGATGGGAGAGCTGCTGCGTGGTGGAGAGAAGGAAGAGAGATGGGAGCACACCATCGAGCAGCAGCCTCTGCTTTTTTTATTCCCCTGTTCGCCGTTAGCCTGTTAGCAATTAGCAAAATGCAATAGTCTCTGTTTTTTTTTAAATACAGTAGTTTTTTTTTCTAGTTTGGTATTACTCTTGTTGTATAATTGTAAAAATGAAGAGAAACAATGGTGACATTGCGTCCCTTTTCTGAAAACATGAAGCAAAGAAAAACAAATCGGCATCGCCATCAGTTGTGGTTGATGTGAAAGCTTAAGGCGGTACAGGAAGTAGAAATTTGCTGCAGTTTTGAGATGTTTCACCTTTGGTTGATACGCATACTGAGATTGAAACTAAAGTTCAAGCAACTACACTACCATCACCACCTTTCTGAGTGGAATCGAAGGTCAGCCGGAACTCAGCTCACATTCGAATTCCAGCAAAGAGGATTCCTATTTAAAGTTATGATGTCAATGATTTGATGATTTCCAGATAAGATATATTGCAACAGGTTTATTCCAGCCATATGGACATGATTTCCCAATCAGAAAAATGTATGGTAAAAATCGACACTTTCGTTGTGTCTGGTTTGAGAATTACCAATGTTAAGAATATTGTATCTCAAAATATTCCGAATTTTGCTTTGTATGCTATTTGTTCAAAGAGAGGGCCGAGGGAGGACCGGGGGTGATATCTTTGTCAACACACCTGTCATTAAGCTCCACCATTCAGCTGGGGTTGAGAATTGTTGCATCTGCACAACCAAGGCGTGTGATCCAGTCCATTGCGCCAGCAAGAACCAAATGGTGCGGGCATATCGGCATTGTAGCACCAGGTGGGCAGCCGTCTCCTCCTCCTGATCGCAAAGAGCACAAGCATCCCCATGGTCAATGCCTAACACAACAAGCATGTCGTCCGTGAGGATGCGTTGGTGAAGCCATAACCATAGTAACAGCTTACACTTGGGCTAAACCTTGGATCGCCATAGCTTGGAGAAGTCGATCGCTGAATATGCCCTTAGGAACTGAATCTTGTATACAGAATTGCAGACGCGGCGTTGTAACACTTGTTGGCAGCAAGTCTCCACTGAATTTGGTCTTCCTCTTCGGTTAGCTGAATGCCTTGTGGCTTGATCCATAGCGCAGTGTACTCGCGCAGCTGTACCTCAGTCGTGATTCGGTGCAGCCCCGACATCCATTTGTCCCCAATAACAGCCTCAGCAATAGTGAGCTTCTTAAATCTCGATAGTTTGAACAGGTTTGGGGCCATCTCTGTCGGCGCCCTGCCCTCCAACTATTGGGATGTCCAGAACTTTGCCTTGCCTCCGCTTCCCACCGAAATTTCAGTGCCTGTAGAAAATAGCGAGAGATCCACCCGGTCGCATGGAACCTGGATCCCAAGCCAAGGCCGGCCACTATCAGTCCATTCAAACCATTGCCAGTGCAGCCTAAGTTCACGGCTAAACCTTTTCAGGTCAAGAACTCCGAGCCCCCCCCCCCCCCCCACAAGATTTGGGCCTGCAAACACTTTTCCAGTTCACCAAGCAAACCCCTTGAGTGCCTTGATTTTTAGATTTCCACAGGAAGTCCCTTCGAATTTTGTCTCCTCTTTATAGCCCATTTGCCCAACTTCAGCATGTAAATTGGGATCGCCGACAACACCGAGTTTACCAGTGCCAATCTAGCAGCGGCATTAAGTAGCTTGCCACGCCATCGAGGTAGACGACCCGCGATCTTGTCAATCATAGGCTGAATCTCTGCCTTGGTCAGCTTCCGATGGTGAAGTGGCAAACCTAGATATTGGCATGGGAACTGACTTATGGGGACCAACAGCATGGTCAGCAGCGGTGCAATGTCTTGTACTTGGCACCTGATAGGGTAGATAGCACACTTCTGAAGATTTGCACGAAGGGCCGACACTTGCCCAAAAAGAGTGAGAATCCCAGCCACCTGCGCGATATCGGGCACGGTTGGGTTGACAAAGAGGGCTGCATCATCCGCATATAAACTGGTGCAAAGCCTTGCCGGAGGCAGCGCAATGCCGATAAGGCCCCCAGCTGATCAGCACGCTGAAGCATCCAGTGGAGAGGTGCAATCGCTATGGTGAAAAGCATTGGCGAGAGAGGATCGCCCTGGCGCAGCCCTCGCCTATGCCAAATAGGATGCCCAATCGATCCATTGGCCAACACCTTGGAGGAGGATGAGCACCATATAAGAGATAGCAGGTCCCTCCACCGCTGTCCAAAACCGAGCCTCTCAAGTAACTCCAACATATATTCCACGAAACTGAATCAAAGGCCCCGCCTGTATCAAGTTTTAGAAACAAGCATGGCTTCTTTTTGGAGTGAAGATATTTGATCGTATTCCTCACGTACATGTAGTTATCATGAATTATGCGTGTTTTAATGAACGTGCTCTGGCAGTTTGAAATCATGGTGTGCGGCCAAGGGGCCAAACGATTAGCCATGAGGTTGCAGACTATCTTGGCGATGGAATGCATCAAACTGATCGGTCTATAATCCTTGATATTGCAGCCCGCTTCCCCTTTTGGCAGCAGAGTGATGTGGGGGCAGTTGAGCGGATGCCACCGTTTACCACGCAGGCTGTGTAGTTGGTTAACCGCAAGCAGGATATCAGTGGAGATCAGGGCCAACATTTCTTGTAGAAAGCTGCAGTAAAACCGTCCGGGCCTGGTGCCTTCCCGGATGGCATGCCAAAAACAGCCTCCTTTAGCTCGACCATGGAGAAGGGCTGCTCTAGGGAGGAAAGATCATGCAAAGGCACTGCCAAAGCATCCCAATTCAAATTTTGAGGCCTAGTAAGCAGCTGACCAAGGAGTTGCTTGAAGTGCTTGAACAATTCTGCATGTTTTTTTTCTTCAGTGGACAGCTGCCCATCTGCTGAATTCAGTACAGGTATGAAGTTCTTGAGACGACGACCATTGGCGCGCAAATGAAAAAACTTCGTATTTGCGTCAACCCACTTCACCCTTGACCGCTGCCGCATGCGAGAGTGCGCTATCGCCGCCAGCCCAATGATTTTCTACTTGAGAAAAGCTCGAAGGGCAATCTCAGCAATAGAAAGATCCCTACCCTCCTGAGCCATGTCCAGTCCCAAAATTACTTGATCTATCTGGGGTTTGCATCACCTGATTGTAAGCTAGCACTTGATCCCATCAATCTAAACGCAACAATTGTAATTGCATTCACCAATAAATAGGAAAATCACAAAATTAAACTTTTTAATTTTGGACACAATTCCCCTACTCTGCTCTTCCACGCGCACCACCTTCAATCCTGGCCGTAAGCGCTCCACGCCGCCTCCCATGCCGCCGCCATGAGCTGCAGTGTTGTCGCGGCCGCTGCGGTCGCTCTCCGTGTCAAGGCCTCCTCAGCCGGTCCGCAACGTCTGTGCAAGCACCACGACGATGCGGACTCAGCCGATTAATCGGGTGACGTCTTGTCTTGTGCGAGAACATATCGTGTGAAATGGGCGAAATGGTGCACCCGATTTTAGTTGAGCACCTAAATTGTTTTAAAAAAAAATCCGGAAAAAGATTTGGACATTGTTAGTACTCACATGTAACATGTCACAAAATTTAAATCAAAATTCATAACACGGATCAAAAAATAAAATAGGCAAATCCGATAGTGAATAGTGCCAAAATGCGAGTTAAGTTTTTGTCGAATCCCAGGAACATACCTTTGATACCTAGCCCTGCTGCTCCATGCGTGTATGTTTGGGTGTGGCGGCTGAAGCTTTTTGGAGAGACACTGCTCCCGTCTCCTTCTCTTCTAGGTCAGCTGGTAGATGGGCTGGGCCTAATATGGCCGGTTCAACACTCCCGCTCAGAATGGATGGTAGATATCTATCAACCACATCTTGTCACATGTCAAGTTACAATCTTTGCTTCCTAATCCCTTTGTCAAGCAATCTGCAAACTGCTGCCCAGAGATAACATGAGTAAGGCTGATGATCCCAGCATCAAGTTTCTCTTTAATAAAGAAGCGATCGATTTCCACGTGTTTCGTCCTATCATGTTGAACAGGGTTATTTGCAATACTGATAGCTGATTGATTGTCACACCACACTCTCAAGGGCCCCTTCCTCAGAAGTTTCAACTCGCCCAGAAGGTGCTTCACCCAGAGCATCTCACTCAACCCATGGGATAGGGCTCTATACTCAGCTTCTGCTGTTGATCTAGACACAACAGGCTGTTTCTTGCTTCTCCAAGACACTAAATTTCCTCCCACAAACACACAATAGCCTGATGTTAATCTTCTATCATCGTGACAATCAGCCCAGCTTGAGTCACTATAGCCATCCACTTCAAGATGTCCATTCTTTGCAAACCACAACCCCTTTCCCGGAGTCCCCTTCAGGTACCTCAAGATTCTGTGCACTATATCGAGGTGCCCACTTCTTGGTTCATGCATGTATCTGCTCACTACGCCCATGGCGTATGCAATGTCAGGCCTACCGTGACACAAATATAATAACCTCCCAACCAGTTTTTGATAATCTTCCTTGTTCACCAGCTCACCTGATTGTGCTGTCACTTGTTCAATCGGGTTGGGAGTTGCACGACATCCCATCATGCCCATGTCACTCAAGAGATCTAAGGTGTATTTTCGTTGGCACAAAGATATTCCCTTCTCTGTCCGGGCCACTTCTATGCCAAGAAAGTATTTTAGGTTGCCCAAATCTTTTACCTCAAACTCCTTACTGAGGTACTCCTTTAATCTCTTTATTTCTTCTTGATCATCGCCCGTAATGATAATGTCATCCGCATATACTGCAAGAATTGTGATTTTTGATCAGAGTGTTTGTAGAACACCGTGTGGTCATCATTACATTGACCATACCCCATACCACAAATGGCACGTCTGAACCTATCAAACCATGCCCTTGGCGATTGTTTCTGTGGTCTCCGAGATACCAAAGCCTGGTGGTATCTCCATATACACTTCTTCCTTCAGATCACCATGCAAAAAGGCATTCTTTACATCTAGTTGATGCAACTTCCACCCAAAGTTAGCAGCACAGGAAACCAATATCCATACTGTGTTCATCTTTGCCACTGGTGCAAATGTCTCATCATAGTCAATTCCATAGGTTTGACTAAACCCTCTGGCTACCAAACTAGCCTTATACCGTTCTACCTTCCCTTCTGGATTTTGCTTCACGGTATAAATCCATTTACAGCTCACAGCTTTCTTTTCTGCCGGCAATGTGGTTAGCACCTGATACGTCTCCAACGTATCTATAATTTTTGATGTTCCATGCTTGTTTTATACCAATTGCTACATGTTTTGTATCTACTTTACAACACTTTTATACATTTTTTGGGACTAACCTATTAACAAGATGCCGAAGTGCCAGTTCCTGTTTTCTGCTGTTTTTGTATTCCAGAAAAGCTATTCTGGAAATATTCTCGGAATTGGATGAAACTTCACGGACATCCCTATTTTCCCAGAAGGCACCAGATGGAGCAAAGAAGCAACGGAGAGGAGCCACGGGGGCCCACACACCATGAGGGCGCGGGTCCCCCCTCTGCCGCGCCCTCATATGGTGTGGGCCCCACGGGGCTCGCCAGCCGCCGCCCTTTCGCCTACTTATTCCCCCGAGAAAATAACCCTAAGTGCCTGAGTCATTATCCACGAAAAGTTCCAGAGACGCCGCCGCCGTCAACCCTAGCTCGGGAGGGTCCAGAACCTCTTCCCGGCACCCTACCGGAGAGGGGAATCGTCACCGGAGGCATCTACATCGCCATGCCTGCCTCCGGAGTGATGCGTGAGTAGTTCATCCTTGGACTACGGGTCCATAGCAGTAGCTAGATGGTTGTCTCTCCTATTTGTGCCATCATGTTTAGATCTTGTGAGCTGCCCTACATGATCAAGATCATATTATTTGTAATGCTACATGTTGTGTTTGCTGGATCCGATGAATATTGAATATTATGTCAAGTTGATTATCAATCTATGCCCTATGTTATTTATGATCTTGCATGCTCTCCGTTGCTAGTACATGCTTTGGCCAAGTAGATGCTTGTGACTCCAAGAGGGAGTATTTATGCACTAGTAGAGAACAGACTTCTAATACCGGTTGTAAAGGGCCTTTAGTACCGGTTGCACAACCGGTACTAAAGGGTCGGGACTAAAGGGGTACCCCTTTAGTACCGGTACAAAATACAACCGGTACTAAAGGCCCTCCACGTGGGCGATCTTGCGAGCGCGCAGCGGAGGACCTTTAGTACCGGTTGGTATTACCAACCGGTACTAAAGGTTCCTGCTTTTTTTTTGCCCCCCCACCCCCCTCTTATTTATTCAGGGGGTTTTCGGTTTTATTTATTTTCGCTTATTTTTCGGTGTTTAGGGTTTCCGTGTTTTTCCTTTTCGCTCATTTTTCAGGGTTTCGGAGGAGATCACGTATAAAGTACTGACTACACATATGAAGTACTCATTACACATATATAAAGTACTCTCTGTACATATGAAGTACTGATCATAATTACAATGGAGATCACCGCTAGCTAGTACATGCATGGAGGAGTCTATTTTTCGACATAGTGGAATTCACCGAATTCATCTAGGACATGCGTCAGAATGAATCCCGCCAATTCCTCCGCAATAGCTTTCACGCGGTTTTTTGGTAGGAGCTGGCTCCGTTTCCTTGACATCTTTAAAAGAAGGAGATCAAATCAGTTATGATCGAAACTAAACACAGTTGATGGTAGCAAAATAAAAGTTGTGTATGATGTTTACGTACCTCTCGATTTCTTACACTATTGACTCTCTCATTGACCCTTGTGTGAATATACTCGCAAACGTAGTATCCACATAGTTCCGTCCCCTGTGGTTGTAGCAGACACCACTATACAAGAATATAATTTAATCAAATAATAATCAAGAGAACGATAATGGTATTAGAAAGACACGCAGACCTAGATACGTAGTACTACTTACATTGTTAGCCTTGAACTCCAGCTTCTGTTTCCATTCACCGCGTTCTTCCGCGATGAACCTTTTCCAAACCCTGCCTGGAAAAGAAAATGAATTGAGGAGTTACTACTTATACTTTTGATATCCGGAAATGAACGAAAGTGGACGATATAGTGCGATTGAAATTACCTCTTGAGCATTAGACGCACGCTTTTGTAATCATGTTGATCTTTCCTCAATGAGTCCCAGACTTCAACTTCTCCTTCGTCGAGTCTAATGATTAGCAGAATGAAGTGGTACCTGCGCACATATATATACGCAGGTATTCAGAACTCATCAATTACACTTAATATCGGGAAAGCAAAATAGAATGTGTACAAGACAGTAACACTCACCCGAAGTTGTAAGGAAGAAGTATTTCCTTTTTGGTACTTTGTCGCTTAAAACACGTTAGCACAAGCTCCTCTGTGTCCTTGACATAATGAGGATTTTCTACGGTCGCCACATTAACTTTATCCGGGTCAATGAACCCAATGTCCTAGATTCCTCCCATTCGGCATTCACGAATCTTCATTCTGCATAATAGCGTACAAAAGAATGTTGTGAGGATAATTACAAGCAATGAACGAGCTGAACTATAAATAATTAAATTACACGAATAAATTACTTACAGACAATAGCAGCTGAGGATAGCTTTGTCGAGGGCAAGTTGATTGTACATCTGAAAAAGTTCAGAGAACTCAACCTGCACAGCATATTCTCGGAACAAGTGTTGTTCTTTAACTCCCACCATGAGATATGTTCTCCCTTCTTTTGCGGCGGTCATGTACCAGGTATGCAATTTATATAACTGTGTTGTTAGAGCACTCGGATTTTCGATCAGAGGCAGCCCGAGTTCAAATTTATATTGAATTGCCATCTGCGCTATGGGGAGACCTGTGTCGCCAATGACAACTTCTCCATGCTCAATTTCCCGAGTTCAGAAGGCACAATGAGCGGGGCGATCGATTGTTCTTCTTGTTCTCCGAGCTGGGCAACTCCTTTCCCGCACGCTTTCTTCCTCCTTCTGTGAGGAAAGTACCTTGTCAATACCTCGCTCATAGTCTGAACGGGGCGGCGATGGAGGACAATATAGGTTGTCAACGGTGCGATCTTTTACCTCAGTTGGTATAGTCTTCAGAAGTTCCTTTATGGGGTCAAGTCTTGCCTCCAGTCTTTCCTTTTTTTTCTGTTCAAAATAGGCTGCAGCCTTGCCTTGTGTGCTCACTTGTAATTCCTCCATAGTCATCTCGCCTGCTAACTTCTCAGGATCCTTGACTTCCTTGGGTTTGTTTGCACGTTTCTTGACAGGGGACGCCGTGAACAGCTTCCGCTTTTCAAATTACTAGTGGGCGCAGCAGTCGGCTGACGGGACGGCGCGGGAGATGGACTCACGGTGGGCTCCCAATCATCGGGGAGGAGGGTGGAATTTGCTGTGGTGAATTTCTAACCGGAGGAGTCGGTGGCCTTGGCGCCGAGTCTGGAAACTTGATTAAATTCTTCTTCCATAGAACAATACCAAGTTCGACATCTCCTAGTGTCTTCTCTCCTTCAGCTCCGGGAATTTCAAGCTCTATTAGTTCATTCCCGACATAATTTTCGTGACCCCGACACGAGCAAATCCAGCTGGAATCTCACCAAAATGGAAGGTTGCTCCAAGTTGATGTGGTAAAGCATAGCCAATCGCCACCGGACAAGTAATGTTCAACATTGGCGCATGTAACTCACAATTTGTCTTCTCCGTGATATCATCCACGGGGTAGTGAGCCGCCGACGGTTCAGCAACAGCAGGATCATCTTGTAGCTGCGTGGAACCCACGCTGCTTTTCCGCTGAGATGGGCAGGCATCGCCTGCAGGATCTTCTACTCGCAGTTGAGATTCCCTTGTCTTGGTAATGAGGCCAGTTGCTCCTGCACAACCTTCAACGAGCGTTCAAACGCAGTAACCCTGTCCGCCTCCTTCTTCTTACTTCTGCAATGTTTTCTGTAAGTTGCAGTGTCCTCCGGAAACCCTTCAAGAAAACCAACCCCGCCTCCTCTAGCTCGACATCGTCCCCAGTGTTCTTTATTCCCGAGGGCGAGTGTCAGCTCATCGTCCTCTCTATCGGGAACATATTGTCCCAACTTGACTAGTCTTATTGTTTTTTTATCTTTTTTACGACTCTTCTAATTCTTTTCCTCCATTTTCCCTTTGCAACAATCAGCCCTGTTTCCATGTCCAACACTGCCCCATGCGCGAACAACCATAACTTGGACCTGTCGGGCCAGTCATCTGTCTCTGGAGTGATCCCTTTTTGACGCAGCTCGTTTTCATAGGATTCCCACTTAGGCACGGCAGTCTTGTAGCCACCTGAGCCCAAACGATGGAAATATCTCTTCTTCTTAGCATTCAACTTATTTTGGGTCGATCGGGCCACAGCGACGCTCGATTTCCTATACGCCACAAATTCAGGCCAGTCATCTTTTAGCTTCTCTAGACGTCCAGTGAAATCTGGAGTTTCGTTCTCATATTTTCTCCACAATGTTTTCTTCCAGTTGTTGAATTGCTCGGCCATCTTGCTAAGAGTCCACTCCTTGACTTTATCCTGCCTACTCTGTGGGAGATCTGCCGGTAGGCTGAAAGAACCCAATATCGACTCCCAAAGGGTATTTTAATTCTTTGCTCGAGATATTTTGCGCCAATGTTCTTTTTCTTCGGCTCATTCCATTCTGCAACGGTGATCGGGACCATGTCACTTACAAGAACTCCGCATTGAGCTACATATTTAGTGTAGATTCCATCGGGTTTCTCCGGTTTGCCTCTTATGCTAACTTCGTCGATCGACAACTTTGCACCATCCGGCAGCTTTAGGGATTGAGTTAGATGATCCAGAGGGCTGAAAGAAAAATGTTTCGTTAATAAGTGCGCATATAAATCAATTAATGCATCTAGCCAGTGATCAACAAGACTTAATATATACCTTGCCGGAGTCGTTTTTAGCTAGTGATCCGGAGTTTTCTTCGTCGTCGTCGTCGTCTCTGAAGTTTTGTAACTCAAGTCCCTCACCGGAGTCGTTCAAACATTTCGCGCTGAAATCTTCGGCGTCTTCTTCGTCGGAATCTTCTCCATCAGAATCTTCTCCGTCGGAATTGGGTCCGGCAGCGTCGTTAAATATTAGTTGTTGGTATCGCTCTTCTTCCTCCAAATCTCGGATGAAGGGGGGACATCGGCGATGATGGGGGCGTCGTCCTCCATAGCTCAATGTCACTGCAAAATTTTCAAACTTAGCTAAAATTTCTTATACACTAATAAAATAACTTTGCTACTAAAATAACAATATTGCAACTAAAATGACTTAGCAAAATTTTCAAACTTAGCTAAATACTCAAACATTGCTACTAAAATTTTCTAACATAGCAATATTTCAAACTTAGGAATATTTCAAACTTAGCAACATTTCAAACTTTGCTAAATTTTCAAAGTTATTTTTAGTAATGTTTCTAACTTAGCAATATTTCAAACTTAGGAATATTTCTAACTTAGCAAAATTATTTTTAGTAACTTAGCAAAATTTTCAAAGTTATTTTTAGTAATGTTTCTAACTTAGCAATATTTCAAACTTAGGAATATTTCTAACTTAGCAAAATTATTTTTAGTAACTTAGCAAAATTTTCAAAGTTATTTTTAGTAATGTTTCTAACTTAGCAAAATTAAATAAGTATATATTTCTAACTTAGCAAAATTAAGCAATATTTTGCTACACTAAGCAATATTTCTAACTTAGCAAAATTAACCTAAACAATAATAAGCTAAACAAATTTTTGAATAAGTAATAAATTGTTAACTTAGCAAAATTCACATATTTACTAGCAAAACTTTGCAAAACTTAGCAAAATTGTTAAATAAGTATAATATTAACCTATTGTTAAACAATATTAACCTAAACAACAATAACCACAAAATTTAGAAATAACCTAACTATAATAACCTAAAAATGAACACTACTTAAAAAAAAGTACTCAAAAAAAAAATTACCTTCAATCGATGGCCGGCCGGAGTACTGGAGCAGCGCAGCAGTGGAGCACGCGCGCGGCGGCCGGAGTGGGTGCGCGGGGCGTCGACGGCGTGAAGTGGGCGCGCGGGCCCGCGACGGCGGAAATGGCGCGGCGGCCGGAGAGGGCGCACGCGGCGGTCGGAGTGGGCGCGCGGGGCGTCGACGGAGTGGAGCGGGCGCGCGGCGTCGACGGCGTGGAGAGGGCGCAGCGGCGCGACGGCGTGGAGAGGGCGCAGCGGCGCGACGGCGGGGGGCACGGCGGAGTGGACGCGCGCAGGGCTTCGCCGGCGTGGAGCAGGGGCGTCGAGGCAGAGAGATACTTGTGCGATTTGGGGATCAAATCGATCGATCCCCGTACATAACTGCCCCCAAGACCCCTTTAGCACCGGTTGTATTCTACAACTGGTACCAAAGAGTCTTTAGTACCGGTTGTAGTCAACAACCGGTGCTAAAGGTGCTTTTTGGGCCGCGGCGAAAATTCGCGCGCGAAGCCCAGCCCTTTAGTACCGGTTGTAGTGTACAACCGGTACTAATAGGCTTTTTGAATTTTTTGTCTCTAGTTTTTTTTTCTTTCTTATGTTTTCTGTTTTTTATATCTACTTGGTTTCTATTTTGTTTTTTTCTCTAGTTTCTTTTTCTTTAATATATATTTAATTTAATTGTCTACAAAATTGTCTATATTTGTAAAAGTCATATTTGATGAGAATTTTTTTAAATAATATTATTTTTAATGGCAATTTCGCCTAATAGCACGCGCGGTGCGGAAATTTCTTGCCGCCCTTTTTTCAAACAGAATTTTTTCCCACATAAAGGTTTAATACATTATTACACATCACCAACAACATCCCTATCTAGTGTTCAATTTTTTCTTCGTGTGTGTCCCTTTCTTCTGATTGCGCCGTAGCCATGGACAATCTTCATCATTTAACACGATGCTTGGGTCAGTTTTCACTTTGAAGGGCGGAATTTCATAAACTTATTGTAATCTTCTGACATGTCTGTCTTGTCCTCCACTCCCACGATGTTTCTTTTCCTGAAAGAACTATGTGGCGCTTTGGCTGATCGTATGATGTATCCGTTGCTTATCTTTTTTTTTTTCGGTCTGGAAGACATGTCCTTCACATAGAAAACCTGAGCCACATCATTGGCTAGGACGAATGGCTCGGTGTGGTACCCAAGATTGTTGAGATCCACTGTAGTCATTCCGTACCGCCGGTCTATCTCTACCCCGCCTGACAGGTTGACCCATTTGCACTGAAACAAAGGGATCTTAAAAGAAGGTCCATAGTCAAGTTCCCATATCTGCTGTATGCAACCATAATATGTGTCCTTTGTCCCATCGTCGTTTGTTGCATCAAAGCGGACACCACTGTTTTGGTTAGTGCTCTTTTTGTCTTGGGTTTCCGTGTAAAATGTATTCCCATTTATCTCGTACCCTTGGAAAGTCAATATAGTCGAAGATGGTGACTTGGCCAACAAGTATAGCTCTCTCCAACAGTGTGTTATTAATGAGATGTGTACGCAACCAACTGCCGAAAGTTTCACGTGTTTCCTTTAATCCAGAAGTTAGTCTCTCCGGGTATTCGGAGCGTAAAATATCCATGTGTTTCACGATATACGGAGCCACCAATCTGGAATTTTGTAGAACTGTGTAGTGTGCTTGAGTGAAAGAATGCCCGTCCATACTTCTTGTTGCTTTCTTTCCTAGCGTGCCTTTTCCACGCAGTCTCCCCTCATGGCGCGATTGAGGAACACCGATCGGCTTAAGATCAGGAATAAAGTCAACACAAAACTCAATGACCTCCTCTGTTCCATAGCCCTTGGACATGCTTCCTTCTGGCCTAGCACGGTTATGAACGTATTTCTTTAAGACTCCCATGAACCTCTCAAAGGGGAACATGTTGTGTAGAAATACAGGACCGAGAATGGAAATCTCTTCGACTAGGTGAACTATGAGGTGCGTCATAATATTGAAGAAGGACGGTGGAAACACCAACTCGAAGCTGACAAGACATTGGACCACACCGTCTGTAAACTTGGTAGAGTTGCTGGATCGATTACCTTCTGAGAAATTGCATTCAGGAATGCACATAGCTTCACAATGGGTACTCGAACGTTTTCCGGTAGAAGCCCCCTCAATGCAACCGGAAGTAATTGTGTCATAATCACGTGGCAGTCATGAGACTTCAGGTTTTGGAACTTTTTCTCTGCCATGTTTATTATTCCCTTTATATTCGACGAGTAGCCAGACGGGACCTTGATACTGCTCAGGACTTGAAAAAAGATCTCCTTCTCTTCTTTGGTAAGAGCGTAGCTGGCAGTACCTTGGTACTTCTCTGGATTCAGGTTGTCTCGTTCGTGCGTACTTTGCTGGTCCTGCCGTGCATCCGATGTATCTTTCTTCTTCCCATACACGCCTAAGAAGTTTAGCAGGTTCACGCAAAGATTTTTCGTCACGTGCATCACGTCGATGCAGAGCGAACCTCTAGGATTTTCCAATAGGGTAAATCCCAAAATATCGAGACTTCTTCCACAGGGTACGTGTTAGCGTCTTTCGGAACATTTAGACTGCCAGGACCCTTTCCAAATATTACTTCCAAATCCTTGACCATGCCATATATAACATCACCATCAGGGCGTGTAGGCTTCGTTCGGTTATCTGCCTCACCTTTGAAATGTTTGCCTGCTTTTTACGGGATGCCTGTTTGGAAGAAATCGACGATGACCAAGGTACACATTCTTGTTACCTAAATATATACTGTCAGTCTTATCTAAACAGTGCGTGCATGCATTGTATCCCTTGTTTGACTGTCCTGAAATGTTACTAAGAGCAGGCCAATCATTGATGGTTACAAACAGCAACGCTCGTAGGCCAAATTCCTCCTGTTTGTACTCATCCCACACACGTACGCCTTCGTCAGACCACAACTGTAAAAGTTCGTCAACTAATGGCCTCAGATACACATCAATGTCGTTGCCGGGTTGCTCGGGCCTTGGATAAGCACTGGCATCATAATATACTTTTGCTTCATGCACAACCAAGGAGGAAGGTTATAGATACATAGAGTCACGGGCCAGGTGCTATGACTGCTGCTCTGCTCCCCAAACGGATTCAAGCCATCTGTACTTAGACCAAACCTTAAGTTCCTTGCGTCAGCTGCAAAATCCTTGAACTCACTGTCGATGTTTCTCCACTGAGACCCATCTGCGGGGTGTCTCAGCATCTCGTCTTCCTTACGGTCTTCTTTGTGCCATCGCAACAACTTGGCATGCTCTTTGTTTCGGAACAAACGTTTCAACCGTGGTATTATAGGAGCATACCACATCACCTTCGCGGGAACCCTCTTCCTGGGGCTCGGCTCGCCCTCAACATCACCTGGGTCATCTCGCCCGATCTTATACCGCAATGCACCGCATATCGGGCATGCATTCAAATTCTCGTACTTCTCACCGCGGTAGAGGATGCAGTCATTGATGCATGCATGTATCTTCTCCACCTCTAATCCTAGAGGGCAGACAATCTTCTTTGCTTCGTATGTATTGTGCGGCAATTCATTATTCCTTGGAAGACTCTTCTTAAATATTTGTAGCAACTCCTGAAATGCCTTGTCAGATATTCCATTCTTTGCCTTCCACTGCAGCAATTCCAGGGTGGTACCCAGCTTTTTCTGGCCATCTTCACAATTTGGGTACAACAATTTTTTGTGATCCTCTAACATGCGCTCCAACTTCGACCACTCGTTTTCACTTCCGCACTTCATCTGTTCATCAAGAATGACCCGACGAAGATCATCATCATCGGACATCAACAATGACCTCGAGCTCAACTTCGTCTTCCCCCATTGTAGTATCACCGTGTTCAGAGAACACAGGATAGTTGTCATCATCCTCTTCTTCAGGGTCTTCCATTATAACCCCTCTTTCTCCATGCTTGGTCCAACAAAAATAATTGGGCATGAAGCCTTGTCGCAACAAGTGGGAGTGTATGGTTCTTACGCTCGGGTAATTCCTCGTATTCCGACATTCATCACATGGACAAATCATAAAACCATTCTTCAGCTTGTTTAACTTAACCACATCGAGAAAACGATGCATGCCATCAATGAACTCGGGACAGCGTCGATCACCGTACATCCATTCTCGGCTCATCTGCATTACATAAATACATCAAAAACCATTACACCAGCTAAATAATGAATAGAGATACGTGACCAAATTAATTAATACAAGTTCATCACATTAAAACCAAAGTAGAGTAGTGCCCAAATGTAATACATAGTTCTCACGAAACATACATCAATCGAAACTAACATACAACTATCTAAAGAATTTAAATCCAACAACAAATGCGATCAGAATCGCAACCAAGGTAACTATTGAACCAACAGCATAATGATACCAAGCCTCTTGACTAATGACATATTTTCTAATCTTTTTAAGCTTGACGCGCATTGCATCCATCTTCATCTCGTAGCAGCGACGACGTCGGCAAGCTCGACCCCGTGAGCATCAACGATGTCGGCAATCTTCAAGTCCAATACCATCTTCTCTTCCAGGCATTGGAGACGAAGATCTTCACTTATCTTCAATTTTGCTTTAAATCGTTGTTTTCTTTTTTAAAAACTCGACAATAGGGTCGGCTGGAATTTCCGGTTCAACTACCTCCTAAATAAAAATATATCTATGTCAAGTTGGTCGGCATGATTGTTATAACCATGAAACAAAATAAATAGTTATAAAAATATACCACATCCGAATCATAGACCGGACGAGGGCCGACGGGGACGGATATCAAAACCATGACACTATACATATAAAAAACATAAGAAAATTATACAAGAAATAATTATGCATTTAAATCATATAACTAACATTTTTTAAAATAAAAGATAAAAAAGAGGCTCACCGAGGTGGTGTCGGTGACGGAGCGGCGCGGGCGATCGACGGCGGTGAGGAAGGGGACGGGACGACACTATATAAAACCACAAATTATACTTTAATTTGAGCTCAAAATGCATATAAAACAAATGAAATCCCTAACTTAGGCATTTCATCAAACACCTTGCAAGCACCACCAAAATCAAACTTGCTAAACTTGCACGAAAATGAGCTAAACTTGAAATGCCGGAAGAGAAGATGAAGTTGCTAACCCTTATATATGTAGGTGCCACCAATCTTGGAAGTTGTTGGAGAAAATGGTGGAATTTGAGCTTGGGAGAGCAAAGAGAGAGGAAAAATGGAGTGAGTTCGAGCTAAAAATTTCAGCTCGGGTGGAAGAAGGTTATAGTGGCCGGGACCTTTAGTACCGGTTTTTAATAGCACCGGTACTAAAGGTCTAGGCGTGGGGCCACAGACCGCGGCCGCTTGTGCCGGCGGGGGCTCCACCCCTTTAGTACCGGTTTCTATTAAAAAACCGGTACTAAAGGTCTGTCTTTAGTACCGGTTTCAATGAAAAACCGGTACTAAAGGGTAGTGCCGCGTTGCCCCGGGCTGGCAGTCGAACCTAACCGGTGCTAATGCCCCTTTAGTACCGGTTTTTGTTTAACCGGTACTAAAAGGGGGGTATCATAGACCTGTTTTCTACTAGTGATGCTAGATAGTGGGTTCATGCCTCCGTTGAATCTGGGACAGTGACAGAAAGTTCTAAGGTTATGGATGTGCTGTTGCCACTAGGGTAACCAACGATGCTATGTCCACGGGCATATGTGTTTGTTTACATTACGCGCTTTACTTAATGCGATTATCCGTTGCTTGCAACTTAATACCAACGGGGGACTCGGATGACAACCCGGCGGTGGATTATTAGTCATAGACGCTGTTGGATAACGGTCTATGTATCATGTCGTAATGCCCAATTAAATATCATAGTAATCATCATGTCATGTATATGCATTGTCATGCGCTCACTATTTGTCAATTGCCCAGCTGTAATTTGTTTACCCAACATGTTAGTTATCTTTTATGGAGAGACACCACTAGTGAACTGTGGACCCCGGTCCATTCTTTTAACTGATTAAACCACAAACTGCAAACTGTTCCTTTTTCATTCTCTGCAATTTAATACTCATTTTCCACACAGACGTTTAATCCTTTGTTTTCAGCAAGCCGGTGAGATTGACAACCTCACTGTTTCGTTGGGGCAAAGTATTTGATTGTGTTGTGTGCAGGTCCACGTCAGCGCCGGAATCCCTGGTGTTGCGCCGCATCATATTTCTCGTTGACAACCTTCAGAAGAGTTGTTGCTCCTACTGGTTCGATAACCTTGGTTTCTTTCTGAGGGAAAACTTGCTGCTGAACTGCATCATACCTTCCTCTTGGGGTCTCCCAACGACGTGTACACACAAGCAACTTTTTCTGGCGCCGTTGCCGGGGAGAGCAGTCTTCTGCAAGGGGAGTTTCACGCTTCCAATCTCTTTACTTTGTTTTTGTCTTGCTTAGTTTATTTTATTTTATCTTGTTTGCTTTCAATTATCAAAAACACAAAAAAATTAGTTACTTGCATCTAGTTTATTTTCTGTTTAGTTTTTTTTTTCATCATGCTTCTCCCTAAGTATACTTTAAAAGAAATATCTGTGGGTAGTGGGTCTATCATTGGAAGAGATAACATTGAGGAATTCTTTAATCATGTTAGTATGGTTGAAGATTTTGAAGATAGATCCTTGGTAGAACTTGCTCCAAATTATGAAATTGCTACAGCTTCTCTAGTTCACATGTTGGAAGCTCGATTTGTCAATCTTAGTCCCATAATGCAGCACATGTTTCTAAAACTCATGATACGGAAGATGGTGAAAAGAAAGATTTTGTTTTAGAAACCCTACTTAAAGAATTTGGTGATGTTGCTAGGGAAGCTAGAAAAGTTTTTATTAAATATAAGATGCTTGGGTATTGTATTGACGTTGTTAATACACTTGAAAAACTTGAAAAGAGAGGCTCAAGTACACTAAGAAACTAATTGTGAGGGGGAAGTTAAAATACCAATACCTTTTAAGCTTATAGGAATGCAGGAGGCACTAGAAAAGAATTTTGATTGGATTGTTCCTGAAAACCCATTTGATGAATATGATGAGCCTAGAGGTATTGAGAAAGGGAATTCCGAAACCTATAGATAAGATAAATGCATTGTTGAGAAAACTTCCGACCTCTCTTTGATGCTTCTTCACTTGGTAATACTTGATGCATGCTTTGTGCCTAGCTAAAAGGCGTTAAAGAAAAGCGCTTATGGGAGGCAACCCATTTTATTTTTCTGCAATTTTTCTTTTATTGAGTCAAGGATTTGTTTACTTCTGTAGCAACTCCTTTGTATCTTTATTTTCTCGCATTGTTGTGCCAAGAGTAGCCTCTAATGTTAAGATGCTTAATTTTGATTGCTGCGCAGAAACAGATTTTTGCTGTTCACTGTACGAAATTTAAAATCACCAGATTGTTAAAAATCTGAAATTTTTGTGCGTAATCTTTATGAATGTCTGAATCTTTCATTAGTTCAAGTTTTCGATCTGAGCGTCGTAAGTGCCTCGAAAAAATTCGTCTTTGCGGACTGTTCTGTTTTAGACAGATTATGCCTTTTTATTTTGCATTCTCTCTTTTACTAGTGTTGAGTGAAATTCTTTTTTGGGTGGAAGAGCTTCACATAACATCAGTGGCTGTAGCTAATGTTTAAAGTAAATCATATTGCGTCTTTACAGAACATGTGAATTTTTGATTATGCACTAACCCTCTAATGAGATCTACTTTGAGTTTGGTGTGACGGAAGTTTTCAAGGGTCAAGAGAGAAGGATGATAATAGGATCAAGAAGAGTGAAGAGCTTAAGCTTGGGGAGGCTCCCATGGATCTCCCCAGCATATTTCAAGAAGACTCAAGCGTCTAAGCTTGGGGATGCCCAAGGCATCCCCTTCTTCATCGTCAAAATTATCAGGTCATCTCTAGTGAAACTATATTTTAATTCTTTCACATCATATGTGCTTTTCTTGGAGCGTCTGTGTGCTTTTATTTTCAGTATTGCTTTTATTTTCAATAAAGCTTGACTGGACCCTAGCATTCTTGATTGGGAGAGAGACACGCTCCGCTTTTTCATGAGAATACTCCTATTCTTCACTTATATTTGTTGAGTATTCATATCTAGCGCTGTTCAGCTTTTAGCTCTTGTTTTCATGTATCTCTTGTCAGAGCTATTAGCTTTCTTTTGTAGAAAGTACTCTCTTGCTTCACTTATATTTGTTTGGAGAGTTGATGAAATAAATTGATTGGTGTTTGGTTGGTTCAGAAAATGTTGCATGTGGTAATTGGTATAAGGAAAAACTTGCTTAATCTTGTAGATCACTAAAATGGATAACTTGATGCTTGTCAATTGTTTTGAGTTAACAAGTAGATCATGATTAAATTGTGCATCACATGAGTTAAGCCTATTAGTGAAGAACTACCGTAAAGCTTGTTGAAAATTTGGTTTGCATGTGGTATCTCTAAGGTCTAGATATTTTCTAATAAAGGGTTTGGTTAACAAGGAAGACGGTATGAAGTCTTATAACGTTTGCAATATGTTTGTCATATAAAACTTGGTGTACGGGTTGATATTCTTGTTTGCTTACATAACCTTGCTAGCCTAAACTCTGTACTGAGAGGGAATGCTTCTCGTGCATCCAAATCCTTGAGCCAAAATCCATGCCATTTGTGTCCACCATAACTACCTATATGTGGTATTTCCTTGCCACTCCAAGTAAATTTTTCATGTGCTACCTTTAAATTATTCAAAATGTTATTATTCCCTTTTTGTGTCAATGTTTACTAGCTCATGAGGAATTAGTGTGGTTATTCTTTATTCTTTGTCATGGACTTTTACACCTGGACTAGTGGCATATACATCCGCTTATCCAATAACTTGCAAAAAGAGCTGGCAACGGGGTGCCCAGTCCCAATTAATTACAACTTTAACCAATTAATTCTCTTCACACTTTTGCCCTGATTCATCAGTAAGCAATGACAAACAGTGAAATACCTGAATGTGTGTAAACCAAAGAGAAAGAGGGATGATCTGCCTTGCTGGTAGAAATAACGTCCTTCATGGGAGCCGCTCTTAAAAGTCCGTTGACAGGTAGAATACTGTTCTCACCCGCTACCATTCGTTGACAATTAACAAACACCTCTCAAAAATAGATACTCCTCCATGGTATGTGATTGATGGAAGGCACCCGAGGATTCGGTTAGCCATGGCTTGTGTTAGCAAGGTTGGGAGGAGTATCAAATATTTTATGCAATCTCTATATGCTTTCAAAAACCTAAAAGCTCTAGCACATGATTTAATCCCTGCTTCCCTCTGCGAAGGGCCTTTCTTTTACTTTTATGTTGAGTCAGTTTTCCTATTCTTTCTGTCTTCCACAAGCAAACACTAGTGTCAACTTTGTTACAACATGCGTTATATGCAATGTATTGGACTTGTTATACTACTTTGTGTTGACAATATCCATGAGATAAATATGTTGAAAGTTGAAGCAAATGCTGAAACTAAATTCTTCCTTTGTGTTGATTGAATACCTTTTATTAGAAACTATTGCTTTATGAGTTAACACTTATGCAAAACTGTTTGATGCTTGTCTCGAAAGTACTATTCATGAAAACGTTTAGCTTGTGTGATTCATTGTTTACTCATTATCTATTTGGTAGCAAATTATAGACCATTGACTTGGATCACTTCATTCATTTACATGTGCCTTGCAATATTATATGATCAAGATTATGATGTAGCATGTCACCTCAAAAATTATTTTGTTTTTATCGTTTACCTACTCGAGGACGAGTAGGAACTAAGCTTGGGGATGCTGATACGTCTCAAACGTATCTATAATTTTTGATGTTCCATGCTTGTTTTATACCAATTGCTACATGTTTTGCATCTACTTTATATCACTTTTATACATTTTTTGGGACTAACCTATTAACAAGATGCCGAAGTGCCAGTTCCTGTTTTCTGCTGTTTTTGTATTCCAGAAAAGCTAGTCTGGAAATATTCTCGGAATTGGACGAAACTACACGGGTCCCTATTTTTCCAGAACACCATGAGGAAGAGCACGGAGAGGAGCCACAGGGGCCCCACACGCCAGGGCGCGGGCCCCCCTCTGCCGCGCCCTGGGTGGTGTGGGCCCCTCGGGGGTCGCAGCCGCCGCCCTTTCGCCTACTTATTCCCCCGACGCGAAAACCCTAAGCCTGAGCAAATATCCACGAAAAGTTCCAGAGACGCCGCCGTCGTCAACCCTAGCTCGGGAGGGTTCAGAACCTCTTCCCGGCACCCTGCCGGAGAGGGGAATCGTCACCGGAGGCTTCTACATCGCCATGCCTGCCTCCGGAGTGATGCGTGAGTAGTTCATCCTTGGACTACGGGTCCATAGCAGTAGCTAGATGGTTGTCTCTCCACTTTGTGCCATCATGTTTAGATCTTGTGAGCTGCCCTACATGATCAAGATCATATTATTGTAATGCTACATGTTGTGTTTGCTGGGATCCGATGAATATTGAATATTATGTCAAGTTGATTATCAATCTATCTATGTTATTTAAGATCTTGCATGCTTTCCGTTACTAGTAGATGCTTTGGCCAAGTAGATGCTTGTAACTCCAAGAGAGAGTATTTATGCTAGATAGTGGGTTCATGCCTCCGTTTAACTGGGACAGTGACAGAAAGTTCTAAGGTTGTGGATGTGCTGTTGCCACTAGGGATAACCTAACGATGCTATGTCCACGGGCATATGTGTTTGTTTACATTACGCACTTTACTTAATGCAATTATCCGTTGCTTGCAACTTAATACCAACGGGGGACTCGGATGACAACCCGGCGGTGGATTATTAGTCATAGATGCTGTTGGATAACGGTCTATGTATTATGTCGTAATGCCCAATTAAATATCATAGTAGTCATCATGTCATGTATATGCATTGTCATGCGCTCACTATTTGTCAATTGCCCAGCTGTAATTTGTTCACCCAACATGTTAGTTATCTTTTATGGAGAGACACCACTAGTGAACTGTGGACCCCGGTCCATTCTTTTACACTGATTAAACCACAAACTGCAAACTGTTCCTTTTTCATTCTCTGCAATTTAATACTCATTTTCCACACATACGTTTAATCCTTTGTTTTCAGCAAGCCGGTGAGATTGACAACCTCACTGTTTCGTTGGGGCAAAGTAGTTTGATTGTGTTGTGTGCAGTCCACGTCAGCGCCGGAATCCCTGGTGTTGCGCCGCATCATATTTCTCGTTGACAACCTTCTGAAGAGTTGTTGCTCCTACTGGTTCGATAACCTTGGTTTCTTTCTGAGGGAAAACTTGCTGCTGAACTGCATCATACCTTCCTCTTGGGGTCTCCCAACGGAGTGTACTGCACGACAAGCAGCACCACATCTTGTTTTTCTTTAGTGCTTCCAACTCCTCTATCATCGCAGCACGCCACTTCGGATCTTGCTTTGCACTCCTCCAATCCTTTGGGACAGAAGCAGATTGGAGAGAGGCAATAAAAACTCTGTAGGAAGGAGACAAAGTCTCATAAGACACAAAATTTCCAATATCATGGTCATTCCTAATAGTTTGTAGTGCCTTCTTTGCAACTATAGTATCCTGCTCATCCCTGTATTTTTCAGGAGGCCTTCCTGCCTTAGCGTGGTCTTTCCTCAAGGCAATAGGAAGATCACGTGTCACATGGGCTAGCATCACTGCCTTGTTGCTCCCCTGCGCATGTGTCTGCTGTCCCGTCTGCTGTCCTGCGTGTCGATGAGTTCATATCACTGCCTTGTTGCTCCCCCTGCACTTGTGGCTGGCGTCTAGAGTACACGCGGAGATTTTGCGGCCAACGATCTCGAACAGGAATCTGGAGAGAACAATTTGAATTGTACCAAGGTTGGCTGAACCTGAACCTGCACATCATCATCAGTGTTGTACCCACAGAATCACCCTACGTGCGTGATACAACCTTCTCCCCCTCATGACTATCTTGCATAGAGTGTAGGTGGTCAAGTTCTGCAAATAATAGACTCAGATCAGTCGGTTCACCATAGAATGGCTCAGATTCCCTAAAGGTGACTCATACTTACAAACATGGTTTCGCAGAGGGGCTCCAACACTTATACCCTTGCTGACTCGATGAATAACCCATAAACACACATTTTCAGTGCTGTGGATCTAACTTCCCAATAGATGGCCTATGATCCCGAACAAAACAGGTACTTCCAAATAACTTGGAGGCACAACAAACTTATTTTCTCCAAACAGCAGCTCCATGGGGATTTCATACCAAGTATCCTCGAAGTTGTTCAGTTGATCAAGTATGTGGCTGTCATGGACTGCTTCACTCCACAAGAACTTGGGGACATTCATCGTGTACATCAACGAGCGAGCTACTTCCAAAACTGGCGATTCTTGCGTCTCCGCACACCGTTTTGGGGAGGAGTATCTGGGCAGGTTGTTTGATGAAGAATACCCTGGGCAGAATAAGAAGGCCCAAAGGTAGTGGTCACATACTCTGTGCCATTGTCAGTCCTGATCACCTGCACCTGCACTGAAACTGATTCTTCACATACGCATGAAAGATTTTTAAAACAGTTAAACACCTCTTCCTTATGGCGCATCAAGTAACCCCACGTCATCGAGGAATAGCAGTCGATGAAGGAACAAAATACTTCTTCCATTAACTGACACCACTGGACATGTCCATACATCCGAATGAATTAGCATAAAAGGAGATATACTCTCTCAGCCCTTACTCACTACGAGGTTCTTGTGGTTTAGCATATTCGCAAGCATCAGGATATTTCTACTCATCTTTAGCGAAAGATACATGCCCATCCTTCAATGATGGATCATCGCATTCTCTCTTGTCCTCCATGGTTTGCAGCATACACCAAATCCGGTTGTACGCCCTTGTCCATGTAACAAAGCCCCGACGCCTGGTGCCAGTCCCAACCATCTGCCTCGTCTGTCGCTCCTGAATCAGCAACCGAACTTGTCAAAAATCACACTACAGTCAATTTGATCAATGAGTGCACTTAAAGAAGCCAAGTTGACAGGAAACGCTGGCACATGCAGAACTGATGATAGAGATATGTGGGAGTACACTTTACTGTGCCAACCCGGCAACAGTCTGTTTTGTACCTTCATACTGTCTTGAATGGTACCCTGTGTGTAGGAGGATGTTTATTGTAAGATCAATTACGGAGAATTTTACCCGCAACATGCTTAGAAGCACCGGAGTCTAGAACCCATTCTGTATAAATTTCATTAGCAGCAGAGATGCCTTTTCAGAATTACCTTCATTCGTGGGAGGCCCAGTGAGCAAAGTCTCCATAGGCATCATCATCTACCTTTGTGTCATTTGACGTCCCATTGTCCTCTTCAACTACCATGTGTGCCTTCTGACCTCCTAAGTGTCCTGAATATCCCTCGGCCTCTAGCATTAGGACCCCCTGAATATCACCTCTGCCTCAGCATTCTGGCCCTGAGTATCACCCTTGCCTCAGCAGTCCATCTACCTCCCCTCTGGTATATCCCCTACCTCTGCCACGAGTTGGACAGTTCCACTTCAAGTGACCTGGCTCCCACTGATGAAACAGTCCCTAATAATTTTCCATTCCCTGCGCTCAGTAATGCTAACGTTGGAATCGCACAACCTTCTCATCTGCTTTCTCAAGAGATAGGCGCTACTTCCTCTTGTTCATTGCTGCAATAGCCTCATCATTGTAGGCAGGGAAGTTTGGTGCATTAGGAAGGCTTCCTGCCATCAAAAGGACGTCGAGACCATCTAAAAGTTTCAGCACACGCCTTCGTGCTATCCACCTCTGCCCTGACTCGATGTTGGCTGGTCATAGGTTCGGAGGGTCACAATTATCCTGATCTACCCACAAAGCTTGCAGCTCTGCCACATATGCCATCACTGACATTTCACCTTGGTGAAGACGATGAATCTTCCCATCAATCTGAGCAATAAGCATGACATTGCCCTTGCCGGGAGTACTAGGTAGAAAGAGTCTTCCACATTTCTGCAGCTGTGGTTAGCCCCTCCACGGAGCGAGCCAATAGAGGGCACCACGATTCAAAACCATAAATAAGCAAAGAGTTGATGGACTTCCACTTCTTTCCCTCTACACTAGTCTTGTTTTTGTTCTCCACAATACCAACCAAGTGTCCATCAAGATCCTTCGCTCACAGCCAGCATTGCTCTCCGAGACCAACTCAAATAGTTGGTGGCACCCTCTAGCTTAATTTCAGTAGGCGGCAAATCGATCTTCTGGACCACTTCCTGTCGAGGAAC